>WOUA01000077.1:26678-135887 GCA_021397985.1 Sporothrix dimorphospora
TTCATTTTTTTTTTTTTTTTGGTTTTTTTTTTTTTAATATAAAAAAGCAAAGATTTTGCCAAAAAAAAATTTAAAAACAAATTCAAAACCCCCCCCCCCCCCCCCCCCAAAAAAAAAAAAAAAAACTTCACAAAATTAATTGCATTTCACTGTTCCTCTGTCCTAAGCAACTTTTTATCTCAAGTCGGGCCGCTGTCGCTCATCATTGATTGATATTGTCGACGATCGTTGCTGTTTGGCTCGAACTTCCATGAACAGTTAGCGCACCATGCCCCCTGTAAGTCGAAGCAAATCGGCGGCGAGGCGGCTCGACCACACTAACCGCCGTTTTGGTTGGGACAGGGGGGCCTGTCGCTCTGGTCGCCTTCCCCGGGATTGGTCGGATCATTAATTTTCCACCGCCTTTTTTTTCTGCCATTCTTTCCAAGTTCGACGCATCGCGTGAAGCCTTTTGGACCTCAGCCCGAGCGGACAACGACAACCGAAGACGCCCAATTGACACAGCGAACGGCTCTAATCTCCCGATTTCTGTCGAAACCACTTCCGGACACACACCCACCAACCTCACAATGGTCGCGCCGTCGTCGGCCCTGTCCGCCCTGCCGGGCCGCCTCCTGGCCTCCTTCACAAGCCGCCTCACATCATCATTACGGCCAGCAGCGGCAGCAGCAACACCGTCAACAACAGCAACCCTCCCCACAACCTCCTCCCGCACATTTTCTTCGTCGGTGCCCGTCGCCGCGGGCCCCCCACCGGCCGGCGCCCACCGCGGCCTCCCGCAGCGCCGCTCCAAGCGCATGCTCGCGGACCGCGACCCCAAGATCAAGATTCTCGATAAAGCCCTCTACAAGCTCAAGTTTGTGCCGCCGCCGCTGCGCATGGGCCGCAACCGTCACCTCCGGCACTGGACGATCCACCGCGCGTGGCTGCTGTTCCGGCGGCAGCAGCGCGAGACGCGCGAGCGCGAGCTGATGCAGCAGTACCAGAGCATGCAGAACGCATGCGAGGCGCTGCGGACGTCCAGGGGCCCCGGGTTGCGGGACGAGGGGTACCTGTTCCGGGTGGCGATGGAGAAGAAGGGGGTGTACCGGCACGGTGGCGTGCCGATTGAGTATGCGCGCCCCCAGACGGAGACGCCGGCGCGGGAGGCCTGGAACCACGAGTGGAAGCGGTAGGCCCCACCCGACTTAAGCAGCAGTGAGCGATGGGTGACAAAGGACGCTGGGCGAGCGTAGCGAGGACACAAACTCGCCTACAATAACTGTACATTAGCATATCGGCAACCAAAAGCATAGAAACAAACAGTGGATCAACAGACGGTGCCTGCATTGGGGTGAAAGCATGAGATATTAACGTAGTGACGGTATGAACAATCTCGCTGGTGGCAAATGTATTATGAGGGCATTAGAAGGAAAGCCGGACGAAATACAACCTTGTTGGCAAGGAAGGTAAAGAATCAACGCGTGCCTTACGGTAATGTTGAGGCATGAATGTTTCTACAGCATAGTCTGGGATGTTCACAAAGGCGGACAGGAATTGCAGTTCGCAATCACGTAGAAAGAAGGAACAGAGTGTAAAGAATGAAAAACAAGAACATAAGCTTGTGATGCCAGTCGTCGGGAGGCTGTCGTTAAGTAGTAGGAAAAGGATGGAAAGGGGGAAAACAGCTAAACAGCTAAAAAACGAGTAAACAGAACAAAAAGAAAGTCTTCCGCGCCCAGCAATTTTAGTCAGGGGCGCTTTGCCAAATATATAGCGATGCAAAAAGAGAAGAGAAAAAGAAAACGCAGTAATAAAAGACTGATATAAAAACGCCCACACCGCGCTCGTTCGCTTGTTCCTCGCCCTTTTTCGTCTCTGTCTCATCCTCTGTCTTCATCCTCCTTTTGGGATCCTCTCCTCTGTCAAGAAACGAAAAAGGTCGTTTTCTTTTGATTTTGGTCGGAGAATATGTTATTAGTACAAGATGTGGTTTGTATCGTCGTGGCGGTGGTGTGGGTGTAGTATGGGTGTAGTGTGGGTGTAGTGTGGGTGGTCATTGCTTGATGTGTAGGTGTAGTGGTGATCGTAACGAGTGGTAGCGATGGCAGCGATGTCGTGGTTGTGGGATAGGTAGCGAGTGGTGGTGGGTTGTGGTGATGGCGTTCGGCGCTCGTGTCGTTGCGCGTGGTGCTCTTACGTCTCTGGTGGCGTCATGAGTGGTGGTGGTGGTGGAAGTGGAAGTGAATGTTGACCGCCTCCGGCGGGGAGGATCAGGGCCGTCTATAAGATGACACAGCACCCCCCACCTTCGCTCCGGTCAAACGTCAACAAGGCGGCCCGCGTGGCGGCCTCAAACACGTCGTCGACGCCCTCGCCTGACAGACTCGAGCATTCCAGATACTTGCGGGCGCCAATCTCCTTGGCGGCCGACTCGCCCTCGTGCTTGGTGACAAAGCGCTGGCTCTTTTTGCGCATCTCCTCGACGGCCAGGGGGTCTTCCCGCAGGTCCTTCTTCAAAGCGACGAGTATAATGGGCACACCCGGGCACCGCTCGGTGGCCTCTTCGACCCACTTGTGCTTGACGTTGTCCAACGAGTCCGGGGTGTCGACGCTGAACCCAATGAGAATGACGTGGGCCTTGGCGTAGGCCAGCGGGCGTAACCGCTCATAGTCCTCCTGGCCGGCGGTATCCCAGAGGGCGAGCTGGACGTTGCGGCCTTCGACGCGGCAGTCGGTCACGTAGTTTTCAAAGACGGTGGGGATGTAGTGGGTGGGGAAGTAGCCGAGCGTGAAGACGCTGAGCAGACTGGTCTTGCCGCAGGCGCCATCGCCAATGATGACGAGTTTCCTTAGGGAGGGTTAGCAACGAGTTAACGAGTTAAATAACAATAGGGGAGGTGGTGGTCCTACCTGCGGATGACATCCCGCGCGGCACTGGTGCTCGCCATCACAAGCTGCTTGTCGATACGAGGTGCGTCTCGTTGTGGTCCGGGAAACAGAGCGTCGGGGTGGGGAGGGTAGAGGGACGATCTTGGACAATGCGGTCCCGGGAGGCGTCAGATGCCCTGGTTCGTGGAGCTCGTCAGGGAAGTGTCGTCGGGTCGGGGTCGATCGAAGTCGAAGGGGGGGGGGATGTGGATGTGACGGTGTGAGATGGACGGAGAACTGAGAGGTCGAGAGAGGTCGAAGAGCGAAACGACGGGGCACTCGGGTAGAGGGGCCAATCGATGATTGACAAACGATGAGCGTATTCCTGGGTGATGGGCGATGGGTGTTGGGGGCGGAAGGTGATGGATGGCGCTGTGTTCTTGGGAGGAGAGCAGGAGAGCAGGAGAGCAGAAGACGGCGGAAAGGTTTGTGATCGAGGAATCGTTGTAGTCGTTTTGTTGGTTATCGGATTGTCGTGGAGGTGTGTTGGGGGGAAAGGGAAGAAGGAGGACGAGGAGGAGGAATAAGAGGAAGAGAGGACGAGACGAAAAGAGGAAAGCGAGAGGGGACCAAACGATCGGCCAGGGCGTTTTTGGTCTTGGGTGTGGCAGTTGAGGTACAAGGACGGAAGAGGGAAGAGGGAGTACAGCACGGTAGTGGTGGTGTGGTGGTGAGCCCCGTTGGTTGGTTCTGCAGAGTGGTCGAAAGTGCCTTTCCCCAAAAAGGGGAAGCGATCAATAGACGAGCAGGGGGGAGGGGAGGCAGAGAGAGGAAAGGCAGACAGCCAAGGAAAGAGCAGAAGCTGGGCAAGCTGCTGGGATTATGTAACGGGCCAAGACGCTGCTGCGGGTGCTCTGGGTCTGCAGTGAGATACGACATACGGGGACTGCGGGCTGTGGGCTGCGGGCTGCACAGGGCTTGTCAGGAGCGGCCGTGAGAACGTCTCGAAAATGCCTCTGTGCCTCTTCTCCGTACTCAGTATGCCTCTATGCCCTCTAGCCTGCTACTACGACATAGCTCAGCGGCGTCGCCGTGCTACAGCGCTGCTCCGGCTGGCTGCAGCAGTGTCGACTCGCAACCTATTACTCCGTACGCGAAAACGGTGCGCGTGCAGGGTGCAAGGGTGCGTGCAGGGCGGCCCCACTCTACAGGGAAGAGCACGACGCAGAAACGAAGAAACGAAGAAAAAGAACGGAGACCTGCGAAAAAATACTCAACAATCCCCCAAAATACTCCATACTCCATACGCAAAACGCAAATATCGATGGATCTGCCTTGGCAGCCCGCGGAGGTCGCGGACGCGACCAGACGTTCTGGTCAGCACGATGCGGTCGGCGCGCGAGACGTCCGTTGCGATCGGAGGGACGGGGGTGCTCCTTTCGTGCTCCTTTCTTCCCTTGTCGTCTGCAGCAACTCCTTGTCTCCATGAGCTTGACAGTCATTTTTATATATTTTCTCATTTCTCGCTTCTCATGCCTCCTTCCTGTATTTCCGCCTGCACCGCCTCTCACTCCTGTTTCGCAGTGTCCCGCCAGGCCTGCAGATGTCCGACACGCTGCGTTCCAACGTTGCTTGTCGCTTGAGTCTTGTCGCGTCAGTCTTTTTCCTTTTCCTTTTCTTGACATATTGTATTTATGTTTATTATTTATTTTACAACGCTGTCCACCCATCTTCCTTGTTACCGCTCCCTCCCTCCCTCCCTCTTCCTACTCGTATTTCACGTCCCGCCGCAGAACCAATAACCCATCGAGGCTGTGCACAATGGGGGCTCTTTCCTGGGAAGGTGCTGTGTCTGCTCTTTCCCTCTTCTCTTACGACGAACTTCCCTTACGTCTTTTTCTATACGGCACAGAAGAGCAAACAGCAAGCGAAGCATGAAGGACGACAGACCGACACAGGACAGAGACAGCAACAACGGCCATCAACTGCTCGTTTGCTTGACCGACGCAAACCCGCTGGGCACGGCGCTCCCCACTTGTCTGACCAGCAACGGAGCCAGCAGGCCTAGCCGAACGACTGAACGACATCTCGGCGGCGTGTGAGTGGCTTTGCTGCCCAGACCAGTGCTGTGGACGAAGCAGGGCACGGCCTGTGCATCTGTGCATACGAACGTGCAGGTGCAGGTAGCCATAGGCCAACCTCTGCTGGTATCTTACGAGTACGACCTTTTGTCCACTTTTCAGGCTCTCTCCATCACTCGGTCCGTCCTTCGTTCTGCGCAGCGTCTGCAACCAGGATGACCGCGCAACGGCAACCGCAACGGCAACCGCAACGGCAACTGCAACGGCAACTGCAACGGCAAGGGCGCAACACGAGGCAGGCCGGGGTAAACGAGGCCAGCCTTTACATGGAGCCAGGAACCCAATTGCCAGTGAGGCCACCCATGACAAATGAAGACGGCACTCGACTGCACACAACGCCCCCGTATCTTACCTCGTAGAACGCCACTGGCGGCAACAGACCGGCGCGGCTACGTCGTACGCACGAGGGCCGACACCCCTGTCAGACAACAGCTGGCGGCTGCGTTGTGATGAGGAAGTTGTCGAGGTCATGTGTTGAGATGGGACATGGCTCTTCAACGTTGCTCGTCAATGGCTGTAAAAGACCGGACGGAAGCTCAAGGCTGAGAGGCAAGACATTCTACATAGTAAAGTGCTCCTGCCCGAAGTGTAAAGCGTGAAATGTTCAGTAAACAGGAACGGCAGGTGCTAGACGAGCTCCTGGGCTGAAGTGCAGGAAGGTGCGTTCTAGCAGCCACACGCGCTGCAGACAGCACTTTCATTTCTTCACATCTTCAAGGCCAGCATCTATTAGTTACCTTGCCTCGGCACAGACCCCTGCGATTGTTGTCATTCTCCAACGCTCCTTGAATGCGTAAACAGGAGGCTCCCTCTGCGATCTTTGTAAACTGGAACATGGGTTTCCACTCATGTTGTTGTGACTCTCTTCTGAAAACTTTGAAGACTCCCTTTCATCACGTGACGCAAACTTGTCGCCACACGGTACCCACTCGCGCGCCACAACTCACAGAGGTACCTCCACGGAACCTCCTCTTGTTCCTACTGCCGAAGCGTCGAAGCGTCCTGCGCTCTTTCCCCCCCCAAACGGCCAAAAGCCGCCCAAAAGACCTGTGCGTTGCGTGTGCAGCCCACTCTTCCACCCGGTCCTCTCACTACTGCACTGAGCACTGAGCACTGTGCCAAACCAAACCAAGCCCCAAACGACCAAACGACCAAACGACCAAACGACGTCTCCTCTCTTCTTCTCACCACCACCACCACCACCACCACCACCACCTCACCCCAACACCACCCTCGACGTCACGTTCAATTGCACTGCACGTCACCCTCCCGCCGAACGACCGACAAGTGCGCACACTGCGGCCGCTTGTCACGTCTTTTTCGCTCACGCCCCTCCCCGCCGGCCCAGCGCCTTCTTCCCTTCCTGTCGTGCGCATCGTGATCTTTTGCATCTGCCGACCCGAGCGACAACCTCCTCCCCTGTTGACCTGCGGCGCGCCGCAATACTGTGAGTCTCTTCTTTGCTACGACGCCCCCGAAAGCGACGACGGTCTTCTCCCTCTTCACGTCCCGCGGACACCGGCACGGGCACGGTCCCCACGCATTCTCTGTCGGCACCTCTTCGGCTCTCGGATGCTGGGCCGCACCACTCGTGCCTGACCTCGTCCACCCCTGTCCGCCCGACCTGTCGGTGTCCTGCACTCTTGTCCGGGAGAGGGAAGCGCGACATCCGTCTCTTTCGATCCCTTACGAACCATCTGCCCTGCACGGCCTCGTTTTCCGGGCTCCTGTTTTGCTGACCTTTGACCTCGTTTGCCGTTTCTCCCGTTTGACCAGATCGCCCACGACCCTTTCTTTCCTTCTTACTACGAACCGTCACCACCGACCCTCCCTTCCCCATGTGTCTGGCACCGGATCGTCTATTTGACCAGCAAGAATGAAAGGGAACCGCCGGAACCACCCACCACCGCCCGCGCCTGCCAGCGGCGCAGCAGCAGGAGCCTCGACAAACGGAGCTGCAGCAGCCGCCGCAGCCGCCACAGCTGCCACAACCACCGCGCTGCCCTCGCCGACCTCCTTCTCCGCCAAGGGCACCGCCAAGTACACCAACAAGGACGGCTCCAAGTTTATCACCGTGCCCAAGATCTCCAGCCCCGTCACCCAGTCGCCGGCCGCCGCATCGCCCTCATCGCCCTTTTCCCCGACGCGACCGCCAGAAGAGGCCTACGCCCCCGCGGACGACATGGCGACAGCCTCTACCAACGAGGCAGCGCCCGCCGGCAACCGCAAAAAGGCCAAGCGAAGGGCCAAGGCGGCGGCACGAAAGGCCGAAGAAGACAACGGCGCAGCAGCCGTCGCCCCAACATCGACGGCAGGAGGAGGAGTAGGACCAGCACGTCCAGCACCACCGAATGGCGCGAACGGCGTGTACACCATATCCCTCGGCGACAACCTAAGCAGCGCGGCCCCGACCCGCACGACGCACTCAACGACGCAACCGAAAGCGAACCCGACAATGGCCCACCACGAAGCAGCCGACAGCGGCGACGAGGGTGACCACCACCACCACTATGGATCGTCGACAACAGGAGCGCCACCGCAAGACGAGGGCACGAGCAAATCGAAAAAGTCCAAGAAAAAGAAGAAGAAGAAGAAGGACACGGCTGGTGCCGATGAAGCAGCGGCGCCTCACCCGCATGCCATGCACGACGACCACCACCACAACCACCATCACCACCACCACCACGACCCGTACCGCGCACCGCCTCCGCCCCAACACCAACAGCAGCAGCCGCGTGCGGCATCCACCTCGACCTCCAAGGAGAAGATCTGGAACACCAACTCGCAAGAGGAGCGCCAGCGGATCAAGGAGTTCTGGCTCGATTTGAGCGAGGACGAGCGCAAGTCACTGGTCAAAGTGGAAAAGGACACCGTCCTCAAAAAGATGAAGGAGCAGCAGAAGATGACGTGCAGCTGCCACTTTTGTGGCCGCAAGCGGACCGCCATTGAGGAGGAGCTCGAGGGCTTGTACGACTCGTACTACGAGGAGCTCGAGCAGTTTGCCAACGACCCGGCCGGCCAGCAGCAACAGCAGCAACAACAGCAGCATCAGCAGCAGAGCCTACAAAATGGCGGCCGACCGCCTGCGCTGACCGCAGGCAACAGCCGTTTTAGCGGAGGCCACGGCCACGCGCACGGCCATTCGCACGCCCATGCCCACCCGCACTCCCACGCCCACTCGCACGCGCACCACCACCACGCACACCCGCCCGCCTCCGCCTCGGCCCGCGGCCACCAGCCGTCGCGCGGTCGTATTGTGCGGCACGCCGACGACGAGGGGGTCGATGACGACGACCTGGAGGAGGAGTACGTCGACGATGAGGAGGACGATGACGGCGAAGATGAAGAGGAGGACGACGAAGAGGACGACGAGAGCGAGGAGGACGAGGAAGACGACCTCGACGAAGAGGGAGAAGACGACGACGACGACGACGACGAGGAAGAGGAGGAGGACATCCCGCCCGAGGAGATCCACCGCGACTACGCCAACGACTTTTTCAATTTCGGCAACTCGCTGCAGGTCCACGGCGGCATTCTGACAGTCGCCGACGACCTGCTCAAAAACGATGGGCGCAAGTTTATCGAGATGATGGAGCAGCTGGCCGAGCGGCGCATGGCGCGCGAGGAGGATGCCAAGGACCAGTACGGCGGTGGTGTTGGTGGACGCGGCAGTGTCGGTGGCGGTGTCGGCGGCGGCGGTGCCTACGGCGGACCCGGTATGAACGGCGCGCCCTACGGCCACAACCACCACCTCGCGTCCGAGGAAGAGGACTATGGGCCCGAAGACGAGGACGACGAGGACTACGGCAGCGAGGACGAGGAGTACGACGAAGAAGAGGTAATATTTGTTAGACCGCCCGTCCCTGTGAGGAGAGGAGCGACGCTTTCGAAAGAGGGGTGAGCAAGTAGCTAACAGCACACCACACGACAGGACACAATGACCGAGGAGCAGCGCATGGAGGAGGGCCGCCGCATGTTCCAGATCTTTGCCGCGCGCATGTTTGAGCAGCGCGTCCTGACGGCCTACCGCGAAAAGGTCTCCAAAGAACGCCAGCAGCGCCTGTTTGACGAGATTGACGAGGACAATGCCCGCCAGCAGAAGCGCGAAGAGAAGCGCGCCAAGGACGCACAGAAACGCAAAGACAAGGCCGCCCAGAAGAAGAAGGCCCTCGCCGACGAGAAAGCCCGCAAAGATGCCGAGCGCGAGGCCGAGCTGGCCGCCCGCCGCGCCGAGGACGCCCGCCGCGACGACGAGCAAAAGCGCAAGGCCGAGGAGAAGCGCAAGAAGCGCGAGGCGCAGCGCAAAGCCGACGAGGACGAGCGCCTGCGCAAAGAGGCCGAGCGCCAGCGCCGCATCCACGAGCAAAAGGACCAGGAGCGGCGGGCGCGCGAAGCCAAAGAGCGCGACAAGAAGCTGAAAGACGAAACGCGGCTGCGCGAAAAGGAGGAGCAGGAGCGCCGCGAGCGCGAGAGCCGCGAGCGCAAAGAGAAGCAGGAGCGCGACAAGCGCGACAAAGAAGCGCGCGCGCGGGCCAACGAGGCGCGCGAGCGGCAGCGGCAAGAAGAGCGGGCGGCCCAGAAAGCGGCGCCCGGCACGTCTGGCCAGGCGCAGCGTGCACCGGTTCCCGCCATCCCAGCCGTCCCAGTTGCCAACGCTGCTGCCACCCCAGCCGCCGCTGCCGCCGCTCCGATCCCCATCACCCTTCCAAAGCGACCGTCCCAGAACCAGCCCGCCGACCAGAAGCCTCCCATCCCTACACCGGCGATCCCGGCCCTGCCGCTGTCCCAACAGCCCTCACACTCGCCGCAGCCGGCCGTCGTCACGCCTGTCACTCTGCAGCAGAAGGCACCGACGCCCATGCGGCCGCGGCAGCTGTCGCAGCAAGGAGGCGGTGCTGCCGGTGCTGGCAGCAGCAGTGTCGCTGGCTCCAGCTCACGCGCTGCATCGCTGTCCGGCTCCGGTCCCAGCCAGAGCCAGAACGCGTCGCCCAACCCCATGACGCCCGTGCAGTCCAGCGCCAGCTTCGGCTCGGCGTCGGCGAACAAGACGGCGTCGAACGCCGGCCTGCTGGGCGGCATCTTTGGCCACAACCCGTCGTCGGGCGCAGCAGCACCCTTCTTCCCGACGTCGCCTCTCTCGGGTGTGGTACGGCCTGTGTCGGTCTCCCAGCAGCAGCACTTTGGCCTCGGCGGTGCGCCTGGTTCGCCGACCGTCCTGCCCTTCGCCTTGAGTGGCGGCCAGCCTCCCGTCACCCTACCCCCAGGCTTTGGTAGCCAGCCAGGCCTGCAGTACGGTGGCGGCGGCTTCCGCAGCGTCACGGGCCCGCCGGGCATGATGCCCATGCTCTCGTCGTCGTCCTCGGCGTCGTCGGCCGTCAACAGCATCGGTCGCGGTGGAAGCGGATTCGGACCCATGGTCCCGCCGCCGCCGCCGCCCGGATTCGGTCTGTCCAACATGGGCCCCGACGGTTCGGTGGTGACGCCGATCGGTTCGCTGCCGACGGATAGTGGACTGGGTAACAACCACAACAACACGCACTCCCGGCAAGCGTCCGGCGGCGGCTATGACCCGGGCTCGTCGCCCAGCGCGGGTGGTGGTGGTGGCGGCGGCGGTGGCAGTGGCCTTGCGTCCCTGCCCATTGGCCGCCCCGCGCCCATCGGACGCCCCAGCAGCACCGTGCACGGCCAGCGTCCGGGCGGTGGTGTCATCGGTTCGCCTTCGACTGAAAACAGTGGCGACAAGGGCGACTCTCACGCCGGCGAAGATTTGTTGGGCTCCCGTGCGCTGCTCGACGACTCCGACTTTGGCATGGACGGGTTCGCGTCGATGCGCGCGCACCACCTGCCGCTGCACGCGCGGCCGTCCTTTGGCCCGTCGTCGGTCGTGCCGCCGCCGCCCCCACCTGGCGTGGCTGGCGGTGCGCCGTCGTCTGCGTTTGGTGTCGACCTCACCTCGCCGTTCATGTCGCCCTCGTCCGTCTGGGCCCCGCTGCCCCCGCAGCTGCACCCGCAGCAGCAGCAGCAGCCGGGCCAGCCGCCGCACCCCCAACAACAGCAGCATCTCCAGCACCTGCACCAGCAGCACCTCCAGCAGCAACAGCAACAGCAACAACACCCGCAGCAGCAGCAGCACCACCACCTGGCCATGGGCGGCAGCGCGTTCCCTCCGCCGCAGAGCGCTTTTGGCGGCATGGCCGCGCCGCCCGGCATGGTGGCTCCTCCTGGTATGGTGGCGCCGCCCGGCATGGGGGTCCCGCCCGGCATGGTGGGCCCGCCGGGCTGGGGCATGCCCCTGCCGCTGCCCGGTAGCAACCCTGGCAATGTCGTCGGTAACATTGGCAACATTGGCAGCATTGGCAACATTGGCAGCATTGGCAATGCTGGCAACGGCGGTCTTGCCGGCTCCTTTGGCGCGCCGCTGCACCACGGCGGCAGCCTGGGCCGGTCCATGCAGGGCCGGTCCGTCACGCTGCGCCAGATCCTGTGCCGCGTCTGCAAAGAGTTGGCCAACGAGGTCGAGGAGGAGGAGGAGGAGGAGGAGGAGGACACGGAAGAGAAACCCGACAACGCCTTCCTCCCCATTGACCGCGTCAAGGCCCGCGTCGGCGCGCTCGCTGGCAACTTCTTGGCCGGCCCCGTCCAGGACGGCGAGCTCGACCTGCTGTACGACACCGAGGGCAACAGCAAGAACGGCGGCGGCAACTTTGACGTGCAGCGGGCTGCGGCCGAGAGCGACTCCCTGGCCGACGGCGCCGTCACGGGCATCCGCTGGGTGCCGGACGCACAGGGCTTGCTGCACCGGTTCGGGAGCGGCAGTGCTGCCGGCGGTGGTGTCGGTGGTGCCGGGGACGTCGGTTTTGGCAGCTTCCCTGGCAGCGGCGGCTTTGGCGGCTTCGGTGGTCTCGGTGGGATCGGCGGCCTGGGCGGCATCGGCGGGATTGGCAGCATTGGCGGTCTCGGCGGCATTGGCGGTATCGGTGGCATTGGTAATTTCAATGTCGGTGGCGGTGACGCTAACCACGGCACTGCCCCCATCGGTGCTGCCTCGTCCACCGGACCGCGTTAAGCTGGACACGGCCGTCTCTGGTGCTCTGCCTGCACCACTCACTGCGACATCTTGCACGGATCTTTCGGTCGATCTCCTACGTTGGTTTGCGCCTTGTGTGTGGACGAGGAGGAAAGTTTACAAGGGACCTCGAGCCGGGACGACACAACAGAAAAGAGAGGAAGAGGGAGAGCGGGTCGGTGAGGACTTGCTGAACCCTTTTTTTCTTTTCTTTCTTGTATTTGTCTGTTCTGGTTGCGAGAGGTGGAGGACATTCCTGGCCAGGAGGATGGCCTTTTTTTATCGAACGATTGTGTACTGTACTCTGTGGTTTTGTTTTTCTTCTTCTCTTTCTTCCCTCGACCTTTTTTCATATTTTTCATTTTTTTCAGTTTTATCCTTTCGCTGCATCTTACCTTACCTACGAGGCGTCTTCTTTCTGTTTTCTTTTCCTTCTGTTCTTTTCTTTCTTTTCTCAAGACGCCAGTCCAGGTCGTGGTGAGACGGTCTACGGACGGGCGTCTTTTGGGAGGAGATAAAGAGATTGAGGGGAAGACTTTTCATATGAAATAGAAAGAGAATCGCTCTCGAGCTGAAATTCAAAAAGGCAATTACATTTTATATCTGATCTTGCGTAAATATACGACATATGTGATACGATGTCGATCGTTGTTTTGGTCACTGTTGGCCGTTGGCCTATTGCTAGTGGCCGAAACGCGTGGCGCAGTGTCCAGCGCACTGCCCAGCGCACTGTACAATACGGCCCTGCCGGGTGAATGTGGAGGGGAGAGGGGACTGCGCAGGGCAGGAAGGGAGAAAAGTCGAAACGAGGGAAGGAGCGGAGGAGACGCAGTCGACAAAGAAGACGTGGTTTTACCCTCCTCTCCTCTCTTTTCCTTTTCCGCCTCGTATTCATCCCTTTTTCTTCCTCTCGACTCTCTCAATCGCAATCATCGACCTTCGTTCCCTCTGCATCGCCAAATCGTCACAATCGACACCGCCGGCCTTTAATCGACTTCGTTCCAGCCCTATCCTCTGCAACCCCGGTGTCGCGTGCTGCGATAGCGCACCTTCCCTGACTGTGCAACGCCGACCAGCCGCTAACTGCGATAGGGCGTCCGATTGCTGCCCTCTGCTCCTGCCTTGCGTGTCGTCATTGACGGCGCTACTGCTCACCGTCCATCGCCCCTGCCGTCGAGCCCGTCCTTTATCGCCCTTTCTGCCTTTCTGCCTTTCTGGGCAACTACTACCCTACCACCTCCGTCGCTCTTTCTTCTTTTGTGTTTCTCGTTCCCTGTTTCTTCTGTCGGCGGACCGCCCGAATCCTGTCGTCCAATTTTTTTGCCCTCCCAGCCGTCTTCCCCTTCTTCCCCGTTCCCACACATTTCGTCCTTCCAAGATGTCGTGGGAACTCTTTTCACGCCGCATCTCCACGGCGGCCAACAGCAAATTTATTTACGGCAAGATTGTAGGTGCTCCCTGTTCTGTTCTTCCTCTTTCCTCTGTCCTTCTGTTCTTTCCTCCTTTGTCTGTCCTGTCTGTCTTCGTCTAGCGGCGCGATAAGAAGGCTACTACTTTCTGTTCACCTTGACCTTGGCCTTCTTCTCTGCCATCTTCGCTGCCATCTTCTCTCTTGTCCTCTCCTCGTCACTAACAACTGCCCTTCTCTCGACAGCCCCTCCTCCATTCCATCATCTTCCTCATCGAAATGGCCATTGTCGCCCGGCTCACGGCGCGCTTCAATGCCTACTACGAAGAACGGCCCCTCCTGACCATGATGGTCACCAACGCCGTGCTCGGCGGCATCGCCGACACTGTCGCGCAGACCATTACGTCGGTCAAGCAGCGGCAGCTGCGCAAGGGCTACGAGGCCAAGGACAACGACGACATTGTGCTGGGGCGGTACCGTGATGAGAACCCCCAGCAGCAAAAAGACGACACCAACTCGGTCGCCATTGAGATCCACGAGCTCGCCGCCGGCCGCACGCCGCAGTCCACGGGCAACGGCATTGCGTCCGCGAGGGCTTCGGCCTCGCCGTCCGCCGGGTCCTCGGCCGCTTCCTCCCGCAACACCTCCCCCGACATTGTCCCCGCCTCCAAGATGCTGCCCCCGCCGTTTGACTTTGAGCGCTTGACGCGCTTCATGGCCTACGGGTTCGGCATGGCGCCCATCCAGTTCAAGTGGTTCCAGTTCTTGTCCCGAACGTTCCCTATGGCAAAGGGCACGTCGGCGTTGGGCGCGACTCTCAAGAGGGTGGCAATGGACCAGCTCGTCTTTGCCCCGCTGGGCATTGCCTGGTTCTTTACGGTCATGACCGTCACCGACGGCGGCGGCCGCCGTGCTGTCCAGACGAAACTGCGCGACATGTTTGTGCCGACGCTCAAGGCCAACTTTATGGTGTGGCCGGCCGTGCAGCTGATCAACTTCCGGCTGATGCCCGTGCAGTTCCAGCTGCCGTTTGTGTCGACGGTCGGCATTGCCTGGACGGCGTATCTGTCCCTCACGAACGCGGCCGAGGACGTGCAACAGGCCAAGGCACACGTGCTGGACGCGCCGACGATCCGGTTGGAATAGGTGTACCCAGTCTTCTATCCAAGCTGTTCTTTTTTCTGCTGCATTTGGTGCATCGGCCATGCGTGGTGTATCTTGTTTGTCCTTTTGTCTTTTGTCTTTTGACTTTTGTCTTTTGTCTGTTTAAGCGGCCATGGATTGGGTCTGTTTTGCTTTTTGCTTTCTTTTGCTTTCTTCCCTGTTTATTGCAAGCCACTTTCCTCTCGGCAGCAATCGGTTACGACGGGCGTTTTTGGGAAAGGCGTCGGGATGCATTTGGTCGGGATACACCAAGTCGGGAAGACTTGGTCGGAACACAACACACGGACAAGGGGAACGGGAAAAAGAGAGCCTGCAGCAAGGACTTGCAAGGAAGTCCGTAGCTCATGCCTGGGACATGCCAGGGGTTTCTTGGGATAATCAATGAATCTATATCATTATTGGGGCTATAGAGTTCTTAATGCAGTCCTCTTCTACACGCTCTTCTCCTTCCTCCTGCTTGTCCCGAAAACAGACCGCGACCAGCCGTTTTAGCTTGCAGACTACCGGCTACGGGTAGATCGTGTTTGTTTTGGGTGCATGTGTGGGGAGACCGTCCTCATATCCTCATGAGACTCAATTGATGAGATGGAAGGCAAACCAAAGTGAAGCTGGCCAGATTGGCTCGAATGTCTAATGGGGCCATACTGTGGCAAGACCCGTGGGCGGACATCACGTCACAAAAGACGCACGCAAAAGAACGCATGAAAAAGGAAAGAACGCGGCCAAACCCAATTCCAGCGAGAATAGTCGCTGACAGCGGCCTTTTGTGGTCTCTTTGTTTTTATTACTGGACAACCACCAGACAGCTGCGACCCCGCCATGGGCGATAGCGCGTCCTGGAGCTTCTGGGCCAATTGACCCCGCCAGGTGCAGCCAAAAGCAGCCAAAAGCTCTGCTTGGTCTGCGTCTTTTTTCGAGTTTTTGTTGCTGAGTTTGCTGAGACTGGGCCGGGAAGAGAGCAAACGACTGTTGACTTGCCTCCCTCTGTAGTCTACGTGTAATAGTCCTTATTAGTCCAGTCCGTCGTAATACATGAGAAGCTTGGCCCGCTTCTTTTTCTGCTCGTCCTTTTCCTCTCTTCCAAAGCGTCCCATCCATTCATTCAGCTTTGCCAGCTTCACCATCTACACAACACACACAACACACACAACATACAATACACACACAGCACACGTATCTACCAGCTACGCACACTCGTCCTCCAACATGTCCCTCTCCAACAAGCTCTCCATCGAGGATGTCGACCTCAAGGGCAAGCGCGTCCTCATCCGCGTCGACTTCAACGTGCCCCTCGACGCCGACAAGCACGTCACCAACCCGCAGCGCATCGCCGGCGCCGTGCCCACCATCAAGTATGCCCTCGACCACGGCGCCAAGGCCGTGATCCTGATGTCCCACCTCGGCCGCCCGGACGGCCGCCCCAACCCCAAGTTCAGCCTGGCGCCCGTCGTGCCCGAGCTCGAGAAGCTGCTGGGCGGCACCACCAAGGTCACCATGGCCCCCGACTCGGTCGGCCCCGAGGTCGAGAAGCTTGTCGCCGACGCCGCCGACGGCGCCGTCATCCTGCTCGAGAACCTGCGCTTCCACATTGAGGAGGAGGGCAAGGGCGTCGACGCCGACGGCAACAAGGTCAAGGCCGACAAGGCCAAGGTGGACGCGTTCCGCGCCGGCCTGACCAAGCTGGGCGACGTCTACGTCAACGACGCCTTTGGCACCGCCCACCGCGCCCACTCGTCCATGGTCGGCGTCGACCTGCCGCAAAAGGCCGCCGGCTTCCTCATGAAGAAGGAGCTCGACTACTTTGCCAAGGCCCTCGAGAGCCCCAAGCGGCCCTTCCTCGCCATCCTGGGCGGCGCCAAGGTCTCGGACAAGATCCAGCTCGTCAACAACCTGCTCGACAAGGTCAACACCCTGATTGTCTGCGGCGGCATGGCCTTTACCTTTAAAAAGGTCCTCGACAACGTCCCCATTGGCAATTCTCTGTACGACGAGGCCGGCGCCAAGACCGTCAAGGAGCTCATGGACAAGGCCGCCAAGAACAACGTCAAGGTCGTGCTACCCGTCGACTACGTGACGGCCGACGCCTTCAGCCCCGACGCCAACACGGGCTCCGCCACGGACGCCGAGGGCATCCCCGACGGCTGGATGGGCCTGGACTGCGGCCCGCAGTCGGCCAAGCTGTTTGCCGACGCCATTGACGAGTCGCAGACCATCCTGTGGAACGGCCCCGCCGGCGTGTTTGAGTTTGACAAGTTTGCCAAGGGCACCAAGGCGACGCTGGACGCGGCGGTGCGCGCGGCGTCGGCGGGCAAGATTGTGATTATCGGCGGCGGCGACACGGCGACGGTGGCGGCCAAGTACGGCGCCGAGGCCAAGCTGAGCCACGTGTCGACGGGCGGCGGCGCGAGCCTGGAGCTGCTGGAGGGCAAGGAGCTGCCGGGTGTGGTGGCGCTGAGCACCAAGTAGACGCAAGTTCACATCGCGAACGAAGTGAGCGACATTGAACGGAGTCATGGGGTAAGCAGAACGATCCGGAACAGACTGTAAACAGGTAGTCAGGTCATTGCAATAATCACAATATACAAAGAACACAATTTGGACGTCCCAGTAGAGTGCCTCATGATGGTCAAATGTATGTTTTATTTTGTTGTTCTAATGTAAACGGACAGCTTGTCTGCCCCTATGCCGTGGTTCAAGGTTCAATGCATCGAGTGGCCTGCTGATATCGCGGACCCTCTTTCCGTCCAACAACATCTCAGCACGTGGTCCTCTGCTGCTGGCACCGACCGTATCCATCCATGCTATGTTGTGTTCGTAACAATGCCGTTCCCCTGTCGATCGTCATCGGTCTTCCACTTCGTCGCCGCCATCGTCGTCCATCGTCTACCGTCTCTTGACCGCCTCGACCTTTTTGATCTCCTCCCTAGATACGTTAGTAAGGGACAACTGAATGAAAGAGAGAAGGATACGAGGACCTACTTCAGCTGCGCAGAAAAGTCGTCGCTCGTGTCGTCGTCGTCCCACGACTCCTCCCACAGGTGCTTTGTGGCACCGTCGCCCGCCGCCTCCGTCTCCTCGGGGGCCCAGTCTGCCAGGTTAGTGTACGCTCAAGTCTGTTTGCTACGCATGGGAAGGGGGGCCTACCATCAGCCGGAAAGTCGTCAAACTCATCGTCCTCACCGAGTACCTTGGCCTCGGGCTTCTGCTCGGCCGCCGGTGCTTTGGTGGACGCCGCCGCCGGCTTGTCGTCGGCCTTGCTCGTACTCGAGGCCATTGTGTGTGTGGGTGGGTGGGTGGTGTCGTGGGGTGGTTGTTGTGGACGTGGAAGTGGAAGTGGAAGTGGGAGAGTGCGTCGAAGTAAAGTGCTCTTATGTCGCCGACGTTGAAGATGAGAGGTCGTTTCGTGGTGTGGCGGTGCTGGTCGTCGTCGTCGTCGTCTGTCGCGTTGGCGTGCAACGGATTGCGTCGACGGAATGGACGCCTGTGGTGGTGGCGCTGGTGCGGCGTGCGCCTGCCCACACGGCCCACTAAGCGAATCGCCGCCCTTCACCGCCTTCCTAAACAGAGAGCTTCGTTTGGTGTGTGTTGGTCGGCGCCCGTTGGTCGGCGGGCTTCACTAAAGGTACTTGTACCCTTCCAACGTTTGTATCTTACCTTGCTCTCATAATACAACATACTATAGCAATTGCTTCCGTCTGCTCCGTGCAACACGGGTCAACATGTGCTAGTTTTGCTTCCGTATTGCGGCTCACTGCACTTCGTAATCTGGTTCCGAGCTGTCGTTGTTGCTCTCCTGGCTTGACCAAAACAACCGTCAGGCGCAATTCCTACCAACAGCTTTCACTGTATGTTGTACTCCGTAAGCTGCTGCCTTTCAAAAGCGAGACAAGTAATACGGATTCTTCTGTGGTTCCGCAATTGCCATCCTGCAAGGCAAGAATGGCCGGGATATGCATAGCCCTGCCAAATCACAGCCTGGTCATTCTTGAAAGATTCCTCACTCTCGCTTGCTCGCTTTCGCCAGGCCGGGCGCTTGCCAGATACGTCATATCCGTCATATCTCGTCGATCGTCCCGTGCGTTCGTCAGGTCAACACGTCAATACGGAGATACGCAATGCCTGTGGCTTCTTCTTCTTGTTGTCTTGTCGTCTCCATTGGTCCGCCAGATACAGTCTTCGTCGTTCATCGCACCTGCCTAGTTCAATGTGCTCGTCTGTTCAACTCCAGCTGCTCCGTATTCCGTTGCAACTTTGCTCTTTCCCCCGTATTCTTCCCTCTGCAAACAAAACCACGCAAGCCCGCAAGCCAGTCGACGACAATTGGTCAGCTGTCACGGCGAAAGGAGACGTATGGGACCTGGAAAGCTTCTTTTCCAATCCTACTCCGTATTTCCTATGTCCCTCCTCTCCGTCGTTTTATTTCTCATCCTCGCCTTGTCCTTGGGTTTTTCTTTTTCCCTCGCTGCCTCGTTCCGTCTTCTCCGTGCAACCAACCGCTCGCTAGCTCCGTGGCGGGTCCCCCACTGGCGTGCCTGCGTTAGCGGTTAGTGCTTTCGTGGAGGGGCAAAAAAGGCAAAACGAGGGAAAGAAAGAAACGAAAGAACAGCAGGAGCGAGGCGCGATGGAGCGAGAGACCGAGAGCGAGACCGTTTGGACGCCCGGAAACGAAGGGAAGAACGAAAGGTGTTCGGGGAAGGTGCTCGCCAAAACCCATCCAATGCGGAAAGAACGAGGGGGTCTGCTTCCTCTTTTGTAGAGATACAGGTGTAGCCAAGGAAGCAACGAGTGGCACAAGACAGTAAACCGGAAAGAGGAATCAAAGAGGAATCAGATAGGAATCAAACAGGAAAGAACAAAGGGGTCGGCCGTGAGATATGCGAGTCAGATAGACCTGCACCTTCCCCCGAGGCAGACACGGATTTAGCAGCCTTTCTGGTCCTTTTCCTCCGTCGCGCCCCTGAAGAATACGCTGCAAGCGAGAGCTCTTTCACTCTCTGCAAGTCTGCACGCTGCGCCCGGCATGGACAGCCGCTCAGCCCCCGCCATTAAAGGTTGTTGTCGCGTTCTGGCGTCCTTCAGCGGCCATTATCTTACCAGCGGTGCTTATGGTCCTGTCCCGCAAGAGCGGCTCCTTTCCACATTGGGGCTCTTGGGCTCTGCTCTCTGGGGGCCACGCCGAATCCTTTTTCTTTCCCCTTCTTTTCTGTCGTCTCTTTGTTTCTCCGTCTTCCTTTTTTTCTCACCCTTTGTTTCTCTCGTTACTTTCTAGCTGCTGTGTTGGTTATTGGTATCTTGTTTCTTTCGTGTCTTTTCCTCCTCGCCGTCTCCCTCCTCTTCCCCAACTCTTGGCGGCTTCGTTTTTTTCTTCCTTTTGTCTTTTTCTTTCTTTTTTCCCTTTTTCCTTTTTTCCTCCAACAGCTTGAGACGATCTTGTCTGTTTTCTGCCCCTGCATCTCTGTCTCTCGCATTGGCCAATCCGCCGACCACCGACCACCGACGGACGCTCGACCAACGGCGACCTGCCAACACCCTCCAAGACAACCAATACAAATACAACCAGATGTGCGCCACCTGTCTCACCTAGAGCTTCACTTCACTTTCACAACACCTTCACTACAACCCTCTACTTCGTACCACGTAGACAACCCCACCATGTCGTCCCTCAGGACATGGTTCCGGGGCAGCTCGGCGCCGTCGTCCTCCAAGGCCAGCCGCGACGCCAGCCCGGTCGTCTCGGCGTCGACGTCCACCACGGCCATTTCTGCCCATGCCGACGCAAGTTCCGGCTCAACGACGGTGCCCTCAGCCATCGCCCGCGAGATTGCCGACATGGAGGACGCCATGGCCTCGACCGCCCTGCTGCTCAACGACGACATGGAGGGCGCCGAGGCCCGCCTGCGCGCCCGCAAGGACAGCTCCGCCTTCCACCTCATGGGCCTTGGTGTGGCGACGTTTATGCGCTCCGTGCTCGGCTTCGAAAAGGAATTCATGAATGAGGCCAACGCCCGCCTGCTCGAGTGCGAGTCGCGCGCCTGGGACGAGATGAAGAAGGCCCAGGCCGCCGCGAGCGGGGGCGGTGGCGGTGGTGGATGGTTGGGGCGGTCCACCGCCTCGACGACATCGTCTCCGACGCCCACCTCCGCCACCCAGATCTACCCCCCCGGCAGCGAGTACGCGCTGGTGCACGCCGAGTCGCAAATCATGCTGGCCGTCGTGGCCGAGCTGCACGAGAGCTTAACGGAAGCCATCCGGGGCTTCTACAAGCTGCGCAAGGCCTTTGTGTCGCTCCACGGCATCATCGAGTCCGAAGAGGCGTACCTGCGCGGCGAGACACCGGTGCATGGAGCCGGCACGAGACGCCTGTCCTTTACCGAGGACCCCATGCCGGGCACCTTTGACGACGCCGAGTTTGCCGACCTGGAGGCCGAAGCTGCGGCCGAAGAGGCGGCAGCGATCAAGGCGGCGGCAGACAAGGCGGCAGCCGCGGAGGCGAAGCCAGAAATCAAGACCAACGGGACCAACGGGACCAACGGGACCAACGGGACCAACGGGACCAATGGTGACGCTGCAGCGTCTAACGAGAAGAAAGTAGCATCTGCAGCCACGACAGCACCAGCAGCGCCGACAACGGCACCCACACCCTCCCTGTCCGAAAAGACCGCCGCGCTCTCGCTCAACAACAGCAGCGCTCCGCGCGCGAGCAGCCAGACCGCACGCAGCCAGACCGCAACGCCCACGCCCGCAACATCAGCTGCTTCCGCCGCCGCAAAGATCCGCGCTCGCCGCCGCCACCTCGACACGCTGACCAACCCCGTCGACATCTTTGTGCACTCGGGCGCCAACCTGTGCTTTGGGCTGCTGCTGCTGCTCATCTCCATGGTGCCGCCGGCCTTCTCGCGCCTGCTGTCCATTGTCGGCTTCAAGGGCGACCGCGAGCGCGGCGTGCGCATGCTGTGGCAGAGCACCAAGTTTGCCAACGTCTACGGCGGGCTGGCGGGGCAAATGCTGCTCGTCTACTACAACGGTCTCGTGGCCAACGCCGACATCCTGCCGACCGACGCCGACATTGCGTCGTTCAAGGCGACCTCTGGAGACGAGGACAACGACGACGAGATCGTCGGTTACCCCAAGGAGCGCTGCCGGGCGCTGCTGACGCACATGCGCACGCTGTACCCGGACAGTTTGCTGTGGGTGCTCGAGGAGGCGCGGCTGTTGTCGGCGGACCGTAAGATCAAGGAGGCGATCGCCCTTCTCCAGGGCGGCGGGAGCTCGGATGGCAAACCGCGCGTGGCCAAGATGCGCCAGATCAACGCCTTGACCAAGTTTGAGCTGGCCATTGATTCCATGTGCGCCATGGAGTGGGAGACGATGCGCGACGCGTTCCTGGCCTGCGTCGAGCTCAACACCTGGTCGCACGCGCTGTACTACTACAATGTGGGCTGCGCCGAGCTGGAGCTGTACCGGACGGCCTTTCATAAGGCGAAGGCCCTGAAGGCGAAAGGCAACACGCAAGAAGCAGAAGTGGCGGCGACCGAAGCCGCCAAGCACAAGACGGCGGCCGAGGCGCACCTCCGCAAAGCCCCCACCATGGCCGGCAAGAAGAAATTCATGGCCCGCCAGATGCCCTTTGACGTCTTTGTCATCCGCAAGCTGGCGCGCTGGGAGGACCGCGCCAAGCGCCACAACATTGACCTGGCCGACGCCGTCGGCGTCAGTCCCGCGCTCGAGATGGCCTACCTGTGGGGCAGCGCCAAGCGGCTGCCGGCGGACCTGTTGGAGCAGGCACTCCGAGAGTACCTGCCGTGGGAGCGGTGCACGGCCGACGCCAGCGTGGTGGATGCGTTTAAAGCGGCGCCCGACGAGAGCGGCATCGGCAGTCTGTGCCAGGCGGCACTCTTGCGGGCGCTGGGCCGGCGCGAGGAGGCGCTGCAGGTGCTGAACCAGGAGTTGTTTGTCCATGATAGGTGAGTCCCCTGGGCATCCAACGACGCCGAAGGCGTCTCATACTCCCACCCATAACGTTTTTTACTAACCCGTGTGTGTGTAGAACCGCCTTCAAGGGCCCTTTGAACGACGACTACGTGCAGGCGGCGGGCCACTACGAGGCCGCCGTCATCCTGTACATGCAGGCGACGGACCCGGACTACTACTCCGAAGGCGACGCCGCGTCCACCGACAAATATCGTCGCACGCGCGTCGACCAGAGTTTGGCCGAGCTCGACAAGGTGGCCAAGTGGGAGACGTTTGTGCTGGACGCGCGCATCGGCATGAAGCTGCAGACGGGGCTGGACACCATCAAGTGGCTCAAGGGGAAGAAGAATTGGGCATAGTCGTCGGTGGACGAAATGTTGGGACTTGTATACATAGACTCGCATGCATTGGCGTTTGACTTTGACGTCTAGGTTGGTGTTTTTTTTATATTCATTTTGGTCTTTGGTGCATCTTTTTGGTTGCATATTGGTTACACTTTTTGCCACTTTTGGTTACTTTTTGGTTTTGGATTATTGATTCATTTCTGGAACAATCTGCATTCGTGTACAAGTACAAAAGGTATGACAACATGATGAAGAGCAACGAAACACAAAGAAAACAACGCACAGTCTGCCGTTTTACGCCCGCTTCCGCGACCGCCGGCCGTTTGTCTTTCTCTTCCCCTGCTCAGCTTCTCCCTCGCCCGACTCCGGCGTCTCCGGCTCCGCCACGGCATCCGACGCCGCCAGCGCCTTTTGCTTCTCGCCCGCCACCACGTTGGACACCGTCGCCGCCGCGTCCTGCAGTGTGCCCAAACCGGGGACCACCACCGCGCCCGCCTGCGCGTCTGCCACGAGGCTCCCGCTGCGCGGCCAGCTCGTGCCCTGCGCCCAGTCCAGCAGGCCCCATGCGCCAAAGTTGATGCCCTCTTTTTGGTCGGGGCTCTGCTCGCCGTCTGTCGCACCCGTGTAGTGCGTCGCCGTCCGCCGCGCAATCCCCCGCAACAGCAGCCCTGGCACAATCCGGTACCCGCTCATGCCCAGCGTCTCTTCCAAGGTGACCAAACCCACAAACACGAGGAACACGAGCAAGTGCGGCCGCACGAGCAGCGCCGAGCCGTACAGCGGGACCCACCTGAGAAAGAAAACCGAGGCCGGGTGGTCGGCAAACACGAGCAGACTGAACGGGGCTTGCTGGCGGGCGTGCGCATAGCTCTGCAGGTGCCAGCGGCTGAGGCGGCGGACGAGGCGGCCGGGGAAGAGGCGCGACGAGGAGGAGGCATTCGGGCGCGACAGCAGAAAACGGTGTGCATAGTAGACGAGCACTTCGCGCAGAAGAAACAAGACGACGGTCTGTTTGAGGATCTGCCACGGCAGGGGTAGCTTGGAGGCCGTGTTGAAGAGCGGCGGGAGGACGGGCGATTTCGTCGTGCGCGGGAAGGCGGGGAAGTAGTTGGACGAGACGGACGACAGCGACGACAGGGAGAAGTACGAGGACTTTTGCTTGGGCGCGACGAGGCCATGCACTAGGCCGTATGTCGTGGAGAGGCCCGCTCCCACCAGGCCCGACACGCCCGACAGCGCCGGCAGCAGCGCCACCTGCAGGCCGGCCTGCAGCAGCACCTCGAGCGCGAGGTTGAAGACGCCCAAGAGCACAAGCCGCACCAAGAGGCTGCGGTCGGCGTCGCCACGCGGCGGCAGTGCGGCCGCACCGCCGATCTTGACGTTGGCCGCGAGCGACGGCAGGCTCGTGTCGAAGGCGAGAAAGGCCAACGATGGTATGAGCCACAGTACGACACGTATGGCGAGGACGCCCACGAGCTCAATATGGAGGGGCACATAGGACATCACCAGCGTGGTCCATGTCAGGTAAAAAAAGAGGACGTTGATGGAGGTGGACCACGACGTGGCAGCACCCGGTCCTAGCAGGTAGGACACAATGGGGAGGGAGAGGAGGACGTCCATCGCGGCGGTGGGTATTATGAATGATGTGCGCAAGTAGAGGAAGGGTCGGTGAAAATGTGTTGGAGAGGAAGTAAAAGTGAAGCGAATAGTTTGCGCAAAGTCAGTATCGATGCGATGTGATGCGATGTGATGCGATGTGATGCGATGCGGTGCGATGCGGTGCGATGCGGTGCGATGCGGTGCAAGTGGCCGATGAGAGATCCAAGACAACATGCAGTAATGCAGAAGAGAATGCGACAAGAATGCGACAAGAATGCGACAACAATGCGACGAGAGAGAGAAGGACATAATGTAATAATGTAAGACACAGCTTTCCTTTGTCTCTTCTTCCCCAACTGATAGACAGGCACTTTCGCGCGACGGTTGGCCGTTGACAGCTCATTGGCCTGTTTTCCTTTCTTTGACTTACACATGGCCCCTAGTGCGACGGTTTTGGTGTGATTTGGTGCTTTTTGGCGGGATTTCTGTGAGTGACGTCGTTGGCGAAACTTTGTTGGCCAAGTTGGCTCGCTGGCGGCCGGACGTGGCACAACCCTCATCCCACCCCCTGCCAGCCTATGACGTTCGTCTGTGAGAATAAAAAAAGAAAGAGAAAGATGCGACCGAAATTGTGAATAAAATAATAGCTTTAAAGGAATAAAGGTAGTTGTTCTGTTTTACGGGCTTGCAATGTTTTCACTGTTTAATATTTCACTGCTTTTTTTCTAATTTTATTTTTTTAATCAACAAATAATAAAAATGCAACGTAACAAAGTTTCATTGTTTTCTAAAATATTGCTTCTCATTCTTTTGCTCAAATGATAAATGCATCGCATTACTAGACATGCTTTGCCATCTAGGCTCACATAAATAAACACAATCGGATACACTACTCGTCGGCAATCTGTACCACAATCCTCCGAAATGAAAACATGTGTATCAAAGATGAAAGAACAGAAAAGACACGAGAGAAAGATAAGAGATCAGAACAGGTAAAGGTAGGAATAAGACGGAGGAAACGGGAATAAAAAACCAGTATAACGAGGTCGCACAGGGTATCAATACAGTCAAAACATCGTCGCTCCTCTCTTAACGCATGCATCTCACCTTAATCGACCGGAAGCACACCCAGCATGCTCGACGGTCCATTCGCGTTGCCGTCCTGGTTCAAGGCCTCACTTACTTGCGAACGCGCCAGCGACACAGCTTGGACGTCGGGGCCGCTCTTGCCGGAATTACCATCACCGCCCGGGGTACCGACATCGACCAGCAGGTCCTCCTGTGCGGCCACGGCCGGCAGAGGCACAGGCGCAGGCACCGGGGCCATGCCTCGGGTTCCTCCACCAGACGACACCCCGTTGGCTTCGCCATGGGCCAATCCACTGGCCGCCTCAGGAAGCGGCTTCGTCGGGTCCGGCCAGCTGCTGCTCTGCTCGTTGGCCACCACGGCATTGTACTTTTGAAAGGCCGTCTCGACCAGCAGCCCGACCTCGCGCCGGTCCCGCCCGACAACGCCCGCCACCAGCAGCGCGTCCGTCTCCTCTACCCAGTCTTGCACACGGCGAAAGGCCAGCGCGTCCTTGCGCAGGCGCTCCGGCAGGCCCTGGCCCTTCATGAGTACGAAAACGCCGGCGAGCACCGTGTTGGTGGCGCCAAGAGCCGTAATGGCGACGGTGTGGTCTTGGGCGGAGGGACCCAGGGTCGTTAAAACGGCGCCCACCAGAATCTGAGCCACATGGCACGTATTGAGAAGGCCGTTGAGCAGGCTGGCCTGCCACATCTTGGCCGTTTTCTCTTGGAGGATGCGCGCATAGATGCCGGTGGCATGCTTGCGGGACTGATCGAGGGAGGGCCCGCCGGACTCCGGGTCGTGATGGGGAGGGTGGCAGAGCTCTGCCGCGGGCGTGGTGGGCTGGTTGCTCGAGGTGGGAATGCCAATGGCCTCGCGGAAGAGGAGCACGTTCTCGTCGTTGGCCCGGCGCTTGTCCAGGCCGGCCGGGTCGCCCCAGGGTCCCGTGGTGGGAGTTCCATCGGCCGCACTGGTCGACGACTGGCCGTTGTCGTTGTTGTCATCCGAGGGGCCATCAGCCGGGCCAGCTTCTGACTCGTTGTTGTTGGAGCCGTCGGGTCGGTGGGGAGGCGGAGGGTCCTGCTGGTCGAGTTCCGGCCGGGTAGGGGTCGACGGCGGCTTTGGGGGATGGTATCCACGGCCATGAGCGAGGCCGCGCCAAGGCAACATCGACGGCAAAAACGACCTGTGGGTGACATGCTCGGGTTGGGCCTGGCTGCCTGCCGTGGTGTCAACGAGCAGCGGCGTCTGCTCGGACGTGTCGTGGAAGGTATCGTTCGGCGACGACATGGTGGCAGTTTGTTGACGTTTGTTTGGTGCGTACTGTTTTCAGGGTCAAAGATACAGTATTCGTAGGAAGGACGAACGAAGAGGGTAAAAGACACGAATGAAAAGAGAGGAAAGAAAAGAAAGGAAAAGACGGAGTTGAGGTGCGTGAATGGTCCTTTTTTCAAAAGTCGCGATGATGGCGGGACGGAAGAGGAAAAGAGATGGGAGAGGAAGCGTAGAAAAGGACTGGAGACGAGAAACGAGGCAAAGGAGGCATTCTAGGCAGTGGCTTCAACTGACCACCATGTTTGTTGTTGTTCGAGACAGCCGGCGGAAGTCACTTGAGCTCCGGTCATGGTGTGTGAGGCAGCTGCGACGGACAGGCGACATGGTCGGCTGATGCCTCTTTCCCAAAATGGTCGAAGACATCGCTCTGTCGCGCTGCGCAAGGCAGGAGCGGTCGTCATCGCTACTGGACGGACAACAGATTCCGTCGCACTTGCCAGAAAAAGAAATGCCGATATTGCGTGCTCTTTTCAATCCCTCTTTTCGGGTCGCTCCTTCCTGGACTCCTCGAGATGGTCAAGGTGAAGACCGAGCGATGCCAGCTCGCCCACTAACACGCCTGGCATGCCCCTGGCGCACTGCGCACATGGCGAGCTACAGGTGCATTAGCGCCCGAATCAGGTCTGGACTTGCATGCTTAGTCAGGCGCGCCAGAGTCACATGACCTTCCCTCAACCGTCGCGAGCTGGCCCAAAATTTCCAAAACGCGACGGCGTCCTTTTTCTCGTGGCCGTGGCTGCACGTCTTCACGTCTTTTTGCATCGCGAAAGGGAGCTTCACACCCACCCCAACCAACGATCACGACCCCCGTTACGACCCGCCTCGACGACGAGCGGAACAAGCTTGCATCACCACATTGGCATTGCCGTTTCGCCAATTCCATTGCATTCCTTCGCGGCGTCTTCATTCAGTTTTTTTGCCGTTTCGCCCTCGCCCTTTTTTGCTTTTTCGACCTTCTGCCTTTCGAGATTAGCTTCAAGCTTTTCCTCACGATCAACATCAACATCCCAACATCCCAACATCCCAACGACCCTCAACACGCCCACCCCCCCCTTGATGCGATAGTCGATTACTTTCCCTCCCTTCCCCTGACACACAATGGCCGGCACAGCATCGGCGGCGCCCGCGTCCCCGGGGTCGTCGTCGTCGGCGCCGCAGGCCTACTGGTCGTCGTACGCGGCGCGCCTGCGCGCGTACCACAACGCACTGCTCGTGCCCGTCAACCCGAGCGCGCCCGTCGCCCCCAAGACGACCAAGCGCGGCACGACCATCATCAACTACGCGGAAGACGGCTACGACGACTACCTGGACGACGACGACGACGACTCGCGGCGGCGGCCGTCCAGCCTGCGCCTGCGGGGGACGCCCGTCGCCACGCCGGGCGGTTCTGGCGCGGCAGGCAACGCGGGGACCTCCACCCCCGGCGAGCCGGCCGACCGCATCAAGGACACGGACGGGCCGGTGGACGTGCAGGGCGTGTGGCGCGACTGGCAGGGCAAGACGCGGGTGCCGCGGTCGGACCTGGCCAACCACGCGCAGGCCTGCCTGCCGTCGACGCTCATCCCCATTCGGATTGACGTGGAGATCCCGCCGTACATGCCCATGGCGCCGCTGGGCCCGCCGATCGGCCCGCCGCCGGGCGCGCACTCGTCGGTGCTCGCGCAGTACGACATGACGAACCCGCTGAACCGGCAGCCCGGCGAGGCGACGGTGCCGTTTCGGCTCAAGGACACGTTTTTGTGGAACCTGCACGAGACGCTGATCACGACGGACCAGTTTGCCATTACCCTGACCCAAGACCTGGACCTGCCGGTGCGCAGCACGGTGGCGGCCGAAATCAGCAAGCAGATCCGCACGCAGCTCGAGGAGTACGCGGGCGTGGCGCTGCACCCGCTGTTCCATTCCCACTCTGGAGGTAACACACAACAACAACAACGTGACTCGGCGACGCCCGCACCGGCCGCACCAACACCAACACCCGCCCACCTCTCGTTCAGCCGCGCCGACACGCCATTGCGGACGGGCGCCGGTACGCCTTCGCGGTTGGGTCACAGCACCCCGATTCCGTCCGCTGCACCACCAGCACAGCAGACGACCGCCGCCCCCGTCCCCGTGACGGCCGTCGCCGAGGCCATCCACCCGGACTCGGACGACTACAACCCCGACGACACGTATCGGTGCATTGTCAACCTCAACATCAACCTGGCGTCCCGCCTCTACACGGACAAGTTTGAGTGGTCGCTGCTGCACCCGCCGGGCACGGCCGAGGCGTTTGCGCGACAGACGTGCGCCGATTTGGGTTTGACGGGCGAGTGGGTCCCCGCCATGACACACGCCATCTACGAAGCGGTGCTGCGCTTAAAAAAGGAGGCGTGCGAGTCGGGCGGGCTGGTGGGCGGCGGCCTGCCGTCGGACTTTCCCAACGACGCCGCTTTGGGGCATGCCGACGCCGAGGGCGCCAGCGCGGGCGGCTGGCGCTACGACCCGGACACGCTGGGCGACGCGTGGGAGCCCAAGGTGGAGATTCTGTCCAAGGAAGAGATTGAGAAGAGAGAGTACGACCGGGAGCGGCAGCTGCGGCGGCTGCGGCGGGAGACGGCGCGGTTCAGCAGCAACACGGGCATGGCGGGCGGGCTGCCGGCCGGGTTTGGCGCCCTCGTCGAAGAAGAGGAGCGCATGGGCCGCGGCGAGCGGACCAAGAAAAAGCGGCGGTTCCGGAGTCTGTCTCCGCTGGGAAGGGGGTCGGGGACGCCGGGACGGGCTACGCCCGACGTGGGCGGCACCGGGGGGTATGGCGGTGGCGGCGGCACCCTCACAGACAGCGAGCGCACAGCATGGCGGTGCGCGCACTGCCGTGTCTGGGGCACGAGCGTGTGGGCGGTGCGGGACGGCCCCCACGGCCCGCGGTCGCTGTGCAACAACTGCGGGTACCTGTACGAGCGGGACCGCAAGCTGCCGCGGTGGACGAAGCTGCTGCACGTCAACGACGTGATTCTGTTGTAGTGGGCGCCGAAGCCGACCCGCCAGCGGATAGGAGGGCGAGCGATGCCTTCGAAAAAAGGGAACGTCTGGGAGTACGGTAGCCGGAGTTTGGAGGATCTGTTTTGTTTTGTATTGTGTCTTTCTCGCCGGGTCGGTGGACGTCGACGTTTACGTCTCTTTGTTGGCATTTGTCGACATGTGTTCTCTGCAAAACTGCAGCATTAATGAACCCTGGAGGACTTGGGGCGGGACGGGATGTATTATTTGGGTCTGGGCCTCTATGCTCCATGTATTTTTTTCTATTTGCTTGCCATTGTCTTTTTATCTTTCTCTTGTCTTGTCTGTATATCAAGGCCATACATTTATTCAGCTATTTTTACTTCTTCTTTGCTTGTTCATCTCTGCGATATAACGGGAATACCTCTGGTAACAGATCTATGTAGCCACTTTCCCCGTAATTGGGAGTCTATATCAACGTAAACGGCACACAGTACTCCGTACACCTATACCATGCCGTCACCACCACGCTTTAGGCAGAATGGCCACAGTGACTGAAACCGATCACGGTCTTGACAGACTTGCAAAAAAACGTGCCAGGCCGTTGCTGTTCTCTTTTTTCCCCCCTTACTTTGCAACCTCACCTTCACCATGACGCCTTCTCGAATACGCCTTTTGATTGCCTTGCAGGCTGTGACGTTGTCTGTCGCCCTCGGCTGCCCGTGGCCATTGACATCCTCGACGCCCTCGTCGCATCCTACGTCTACTCCCAAGGACCGTCCTTTGCAGCTGTCAGGCCCGCACCGCTGTGTCGGCGATGTCTGCGTGTATGCCGATCCGGCCTACGGTGGCAGTGGCAGTGGCATCGCTGTCGTGACGACTGCGGAGAATGCCGTCCTGCTCGAACGTCTTCTCGAACGTCTTCCTCGCCACGACCGCCGCCATGAAGTCACAGACCCGCCTCCGTTCTACGAAGCCTACGTGCTCGGCAAGGGCCTTGGTCTCGTTGCCAATGCCACGATCCGCCGCGGCGACAAGCTCATGGTGCACACGCCGACGCTGCTGGTGCACTGGCAGACGCATGCCACCCTCGGTCCGCCCGACGTGCGGGAAGGCCTGTACCAGGCCGCTGTGCAGAGGCTGCCCGCTGCTGCCCGGCGCCGTTTCCTCGGGCAGATGCTGATTGGTGGCGACGACATCCACGCCAACATTGAGACCAACTGCTTCCGGCTGTTTCTGGACGGCGGGCGCGACGAAGCGACGGGCCACCTGGGGTGTTTTCCTCCGGCGGCCCGGCTCAACCACGATTGCCGGCCAAAGTCCGTTGTGCTCCCCATCCATTTTATCAACATGATTCCCCCGTGTACCTTTTTGACACTCGCTAACGCTCGCTTGTTTTTTCGCTCGCCGACAGTCTGCACTACCACATCTCCGGGACCACCCAGACCATCGTGGCCGTCCGCGACATTGCCCCCGGCGAGGAGCTCTCGGTGAGCTACATTGATCTGCTGCTGCCGCGCGCGCAGCGCCAGGAACGTCTCCGCGACTGGGGCTTTGAATGCTCCTGTGCACTGTGCCGCCTCGACGACGCCGCGTCGGCCGCGGCGGACAAGCGCATCGACGACATTCTCGAGCTCCGCGCGCGCCTCGACGCCAAGGACGAGCCGGGCGTCACGGCCAACACGGGCATCGAGCTCGCCATCCTGTACGAGGACGAGCACCTCGACACGTACGTGGGCCAGCAGGCGTACACGCGGGCGGCGCTGAACTGCGCGCTGTTTGCCGAGGAGGCGTGTGCGGTAGCGTTTGCGCACAAGGCGATGGCGGCGCTCGCGCTCGAGGTGGGCGAGGACAACGGGGCCGGCGACCTCGAGTCGATGTGGCGGCTGGCCGCGAACCCGCAAGCGCACTGGGCCTGGGGGCTGCGTTTGAAGGCATCGTGAGGACAGATCGTGAGGGACAGACCGTGGGGAAGTTGTGAGGGAGCTGTGATTTGAGGAAAAAAGAAGGTGGAGGTGAGGGTGGATGGCGCCTGTGTGAATAGCGGTTTCCGCGGTCTCGGTGGCTCCCCGACGTTCCGCGTAGTCTTATTAGTGTCCTTTGGTACTTACACTGGGCGGTCGGAAGAGGTCGTATGGAGATGCCCCGAGGTACCGCGAGGGGCTCTGGACGAAGAGAGGGGAAAGAGGGGAGAAGCACAGCGTACGAAGTATTGAGTCAAAATAGGAGAATCAAACTCGTAAATTACCTCTCAAAATACCGCATGGGCAGAAGACAGGACAGATGAGATAATTCCAAACGTCGATACCGAAAACTCTTCAGGAGAGCTTTGTAGATTCGTACGTCCGTAGAGCTCCAGTGATCAACGCCTAAATGCCCTGTGATTTTTGACCGTTTTGGCCACTGTCCACCGCGGGGCATCCGTTTTTCACTGGGGCGGAACGGCCGAGTGACGTTGCGGCCCCGGTTAGTGGTGCACTGCTCACTGCTCGAGGCTACTATCGCTGTATTTTCGCTCGTCTGTCCTTTGTACCTTCCTGTCGCTAAAGAACTTCCCAACTGGGCAGGTCCCCTGTCTGGGCAGCCCACTGGACCACTGTCGCAGCCAGGGCAGGCGCGGCTGCTTGTAAGTCCAGTCGCACCTACCTCGGGCGTTCCGCGGAGCTTCCAAGCTTGGGTCGTGTGTTGAAGCTCTTCTCATCTTTTCTCTCTCTACGTCGTACTGTCTTTCTCTCCGTTGTCTTTCTCTCCGTTGTCTTTCTCTCTCCCTTCCTCTCACTCACCTTGCCTGCACCACACACCTACACGATCCCCACCCCTCACCTCCGACTTCACAATGACCACCGTCCCCGTCGTCGACCGGCTGGGCCAGATCTACACAGAGGATGCCGTGCCCGCGCAGACGGCGCGGTGGCAGCATTTGCTGGCCACCTTCAAGGAGCGGTATGGGAGGGAGGCCGACTTTGTCGCGCGCAGCCCGGGCCGCGTCAACGTGATTGGCGAGCACATTGACTATTCGCTGTACAGTGTGCTGCCGATGGCCATTACGGGGGACTGCATCATTGCCGTCGGTGTTGGCGCCGCCGACAACAACAACAACAACAACAACAGCAGCGAGCGCAGCGAGGACCAAACCTTCACGGTCGAGATCTCCAACGTCCTCCCCAAGTTCGCCGCACACACCTTTACGTTTGGCGTGGACGACGAGGTAGCGATCGACGCGAGCGTGCACGAGTGGACCAACTACTTCAAGTCCGGCCTGCGGGGGGCGCTGGCCTTGTTGCGCAAAAAGAAAGGAACCCTCAAGCCCCGCAGCCTGCAGGTCGTGCTGGACGGCACGGTGCCGGTGGGCGGCGGCCTGAGCTCAAGCGCCGCCTTTACCAGCTGCAGCGCGCTCGCCGTGCTGGCGGCCAACGACTACGACAACAAGGCGCGCATCGACAAGACCGAACTGACCGAGCTCGCCATTGTCAGCGAGCGCAGCGTCGGCGTCAACTCGGGCGGCATGGACCAGTCGGCATCAGTCTTTTCCGAGCGGGGGTCGGCCCTGTTTGTGAGCTTCACGCCGACGCTGACGGCGCGCCCCGTGTTCTTCCCGACGGCCACCTCGCCCGAGACCGAGATCTGCTTCTTGATCGCCCAGTCGTTTGTCGCCGCCGACAAGTTCGTGACGGGCCCCATCCACTACAACCTGCGCGTCGTGGAGTGCACGCTGGCCGCGGCGTACCTCAATGCGGTGCTGAATCCGCCCGGCACACGCCTGCCGGGGGACAACGGGCCCTTGGGGATCAGCTTGCACGGCTTCCACGAGACGTACTTTGCCCTCCAAGAACAGGGGGGTGTCCAAAACACGCCGCGCTCCCAGAAAGGGCAGCTGCAGGCCTTGTTGGAGCTGGTCGACAAGCATCTCTCGGAGGAAAAAGGGTACACCCGGGAGGAGGTCGCCGGTGTGCTCGGGGTTTCGGTCGACGCCCTCAACCAGCAGTTCATGACCCAGTTCCCCGTCCGCGCCGAGCGCTTCAAGCTGCGGCAGCGCGCGCAGCACGTATTCGGGGAGGCCTTGCGGGTGCTCGAGTTTATGGATGTCCTGGACAAGGCCCGCGAGGCGGGCCATGGCGATGTGTCCACGTCCGAAACCCTGGGCGGCCTCCTCAACGCCACGCAAGACTCCTGTCGCGACCTGTACGAGTGCAGCTGCCCCGAGCTCGACGAGCTGTGCGCCATTGCCCGCCGTGCCGGCAGCTACGGCAGCCGCCTGACGGGCGCCGGCTGGGGCGGGTGCAGTGTGCACCTGGTGCCGGCCAACAAGGTGGACGCCATTCGGGCGGCGTGGGACACGGAGTACTATGCCAAGCGGCCCGAGCTGACGGCCGAGCAGCGCGCGGCCGCCGTGGTGCTGAGCCGGCCGGGCAGCGGCAGTGCCGTCTACGTGGGTGGGCAGGTGCAGTAGACACGGTGCAGCCATTTAGCTTTAGCTGTCAAATCAAAAGTTTACATCACACTGCACAAAAAACTGAGAGGTCATATCTCATTACTACATCAGGATCTATCGTACATGCTGTCATATTGTCTTCTGTCTGCTACACGGACGTGTGCGCATCGTTTGCCGCGTTCCTCCGCCGCTCCACATTCTTGATCTTGCGCTGCCGCTTGACCTGCACGCGCCGGTACTTGATGAACAGCGACCACGCGTCCCGCAGCACGATCCACAGCAGCCCGCCCACCAGGCTGCGGCCCCAGCGCTCCATCAGCAGACCCTTGCGGGGCGGGGTCGGCGTCAACCACCACCCATACAGCTTCACCTGCCCGGCGGCGCTGTCCTCCAGCGGCGGCACCACCCACGAGCGGGGGAGGAGTTCGCCCAGGACCATGCCGACGGTGGCCGCAAACCGCGGGAGCAGCAGCTGCGTCGTGACGACGGTAATCACGTCGGAGAAAAGCATACCGCCGCCACCGCCGCCACCGCCGCCGCCGCCGCCGCCGCCACCGACGTTGGCGGGCGGGCCAGGGACGGGAGCCACAACGGGAACAGGACCGTTGGCGTCGGCCACTTGGGCCGCCAGGATCTCGGCGAGCGGGAGGGCATCGATCACGTCGGCGGCGCCAATGCCAATGTCGACATCAACATGTCCGTCGACGTCGGCATCTAGTCGGGCTCGACGAATGTCCGGTGGCGGCAGAGCCGCGTCGTCGTCGTCGTCGTCGTTGTCTGCGCCGTCGCCGCGGACAGCACCCACACCCACACCGACATCGCCCAAGATGTTCATGTCGTCGTCCCGCACGACGCGCGGCGGCAGGATCTCGTCGTCGTCGACCTCGTCCGCCCAGTCGCCGTCGTCGTCTCCCCCTCCCTGCTGCTGCTCCTCATCCTCATCCTCATCCTCATCCACCTCTCCCCCGCCGGGTTGCTCCACCTCCTCCACGACAATGTCCACTTGGATCTCCATGTCCTGCGCGTTGTTGGCAAACGCCGCCGCCGCGGCCGCGTTCTCAAGGACCATGTCGACCTCGTTGCCGTCTTCGTCGTTGCCGAGCAGGTGGGTCATCGCCTGGCCGATGCGGCGCAGGCTGGCCAGCACGCCATGGCCGTGGGGGCGGTCGCCATTCTGGTGCGCGGCGTTGTTGTTGTTGTTGTTGTTGTTGTTGTTGCCGTCCCCATTCCCCACAGGGACCGCCTCCGGCGCGCGCAGCTCCTGCGGCTGCTCCTCTTCTGGCCGCCCCCGCAGCGCCCGGTTCAACCGCCGCTCCAGACCCCCGAACAAATCGTAGTACGCCGTTGCATAGGCGATGCTGATCGTCGGCATGGCCGCCAGGACCCACGCGGGCGACGGTGGCCAGCGCGGGAAGTGGTTGCGCGAGACCAAGGAGGCGCCGTAGATCAGCGACGCGGGCAGCGCAATCAGGTTGGCCAGGCTCGGCAGGGCGCGCTGCAGGAGGAGCCCCGGGGCCACCAGGTTGAGGAGGAACAGCTTCCTGAACAGCAGAAAGCCCTCTTTCCAGCGGGCGCTGGCCGGTGTTGGCCCTCGTGATGCACCCTCCACCGCGCCGATCCCAGCCGTCAGCCACCGCAGCGTCTTCGACTCGCCCGCAAACGCCACCATGGACTGCAGCCCATAGAAGCTCGAGCCGGCGACGCCCATGGCCATGAGCATCGACACGAGGAACGCCGGCGAGGCGCGCCGGTACATGGCGGCCGCCCGGTCGCCAAACGCCACCAGCGGATCGTGCGGCTCGACGGTGCGGATGCGCGCGTTGCAGGCGGGGCACCGCAGCTTCTTCTTTCCGTTCTGTCTCGCGCCGTTTGCCTCCGTCTCGGCGATCCACTGCAGCATGCAGTCCTCGTGCGCGTCGAGGGAGCAGGGGCAGGGGGTGACCCAGGCGGCCTCGGGCGTTTCGGCGGCGGTCTGGAGGCAGATGAAGCAGGACTTGTCGTTGTCGTCCACCACGTCGGGGGCGGCAGCAGCCCCCGTGTCGGCGGAGACCATTATGAAGGTTGGATGAACAAGTGTCGAGAAAGAAGTGGCGAGAAAGGAGTGTCGAGGTGAAGGGAAAGTCAATAACGTCACCACCGCTCCGAAGAGGGCATTTCAGAGTCTCGCCAGCGAGGTCTGAGAGGACGGTGTTTGTTGGCAGAAATGGTAGAGTATGCAGGGTATAATGTTGACTGTCGTTCTCGCTCGGCGTGTGTTGACCTCGGTATCGTCTTGGTGATCTCGTGCTTGGGTTGAATCTGTCTTGGTGCTCGATGGTGTGCAGCTGGACAGGCGACGGAAGCTGGGGAAGCTGTCGTACTGTGCCGCTGACGACTAGCACGGTACTGCCACTGTACACGTGCAAGGCCGACGTCGACCGCCACCTGCAGGCTGCAGCACAACGAGGCCCTGGGCCCAATGAAAAGTGGAGACTCGACCAGCCGAGCGACCCCTCCATCTTTTTGCTTTTGCTGGCGGTTGCTCCTTCCCTGTGTGGAGCATTATTATTTTGGTTGGGCTTCGGCGAGGTGCTCTGTGTTTCGATCAGAAGGGCTAGTACGGAGTACAGGAGTATTAAGGACAGGTGAAGCTTCTCCCGCCCCAACTCGTTTTTGTCAACATCACCGACACCTCCTCCCACCTACACAACAAGCACATCTACACATCATGGTAAGTTCCTTTGTCGTTTCTCCACCTGGTTGCTACGCACCCTCTAACATCAACAGTCCCTCACGTCAAAACAGCGCCTCGCGCTCGCCATTTGCGACTTCTTGTCGACGTCGTCGACCGACGGCACCATCGCCGCCGACGAGCGCGACTCGGTCGAGGTCGCCATTACGTGTGTGGCCGAGTCATTCAAGGTGGATCCCACAGACAAGGCGGCGGTCAAGGAGGCGGTCGGCGAGCAGAATTTGTTGAAGATTTACAGCGTCTACGAGAAGCTGCGCGGCGGCGCGGCGGCGGCGGCAGCCACCTCGACCAGTGCCTCCGCCTCCTCCGCCTCGGCATCCACCCCTGCCCCTGCCGCTGACGCGGCGTCGGCGTCGAGCGAGCCGAGCGCGGCTACGAAGAAGGAGGCCGAAGCCCTCAAGTCCAAGGGCAACGCCAGCATGGCCCAGAAAGACTACCCCTCGGCCATCGCCCTCTACACCCAGGCCCTGGCCCTCCACCCGTCCAACGCCATCTACCTCTCCAACCGCGCCGCCGCCCATTCGGCCGCCAAGGACCACGCCAGCGCCCGCACCGACGCCGAGGCCGCCGTCTCCATCGACCCCAACTACACCAAGGCCTGGAGCCGGCTGGGCCTCGCCAAGTTTGCCCTCGGCGACGCCCGCGGCGCCATGGAGGCGTACCAGCAGGGTATCAACTACGAGGGCAACGGCGGCAGCGATGCCATGAAGAAGGGCTACGAGACGGCCAAGCGGCGGGTGGATGAGCTGGACGACGAGGAGGCGGCCCTCTCCCGGGACGGTGCTGGCTCCCCCGGTGCCGGCGCCACCCCCGGTGGCATGCCCAACCTGGGCGACCTGGCAGGCATGTTCGGTGGTGGTGGCGGCGGCGGCGGCGGCGGGCCCGACTTGTCATCGATCATGAGCAACCCCATGTTCGCGTCCATGGCCCAGAACCTCATGAGCAACCCGGACCTCATGTCCAACCTGATGGGCAACCCGCGCCTGCGCGAGATGGCCAACCAGTTTGGCAGCGGCGGCGGCATGCCCGACCTGTCCGCCCTCATGTCCGACCCCAACATTGCCGACATGGCGCGGAACATGATGGGCGGTGCCGGTGGTGCCGGTGGTGGTGCGCCCGGTGCTGGCCGTGGTGCCGGTGGCAACAGCGACTAGGGTGCGTTGTTGTGATCCTGTGACGTCAGCATTCGCGTGTGCTGTCGTGGGAGGCTCTGTCTTACTGCTTTTGTTTCCTATTGATATCTTTTACGTCTTCTCGATGTTTCTCTCGTTGAAAAAAAGAAATACAAACGATCGTTTTACGTCTCCAGCCAGATTCTCTTTCATTAATAGACTGCCCGTGGGGCATATTGTCGAGCTTCGTTATCCATTTTGCAACTGTATTAGCTGCAGTTTGACAAATACATTCTTCACCAAGTACACAACTTATTTATTTCGTATGTCGTGGATGGCATCCCTCTTTTAAAAAAATGCCACTTACAGATCGGTCACCAAACGAGCTTCGGCAGTGTAGCTAAACACACTGTAACCTAGCTCCAATGAAGTCCTGTTTGTACACTATTTCAGCTGTGTATGTAGCAGTCTTCCCGCCCCACTTCGTTTTGCGCTCTTCACTGAAAAATCTCATCTCAACGGCCTTCTCACGACTTCCTCATCAGCCTCGTCGCAAAACTCACAACCCACCACCAACACAATGGACGACCCGCACAACGACGAGGTGCTGAGCCATGCCGAGTTCTGGGACGGCCGGTACGCTATGGCGGTGACAGGAACGGGTGTCGAGGACGACAGCAACACCGAGACCAAACCGGCCACGGACGCCCCGACGCACGAGTGGTTCCGCTCGTACAGCGACCTCGAGCCGTTCCTAGCCAAGGTGCTTTTCGAGAAGCCGGGCAGCCGGCCAGACGACAATCCCAGTGTCCTGCACCTCGGGTGTGGCGATAGTGTGAGCTCTCCCACCCCGAGTATTCATTTTGATTGTCCCTCACCCTGACAACCCAGGTCATCCCCGCCGAACTCGAGACGCGCGGCTACCGCAACCAGCTGTGCGTCGACTTTTCCACGACGGTCATCGACTTGATGGCGGCCCGCTACGCCGGCCGGAGCATGCGCTGGGCACAGATGGATGTGCGGGCGATGGGTGTGGACACGGCGTCGGTCCAGATCGCCTTTGACAAGGGCACGCTCGACGCCATGATCCACGGAAGCCCGTGGAGCCCGCCGACTGACGTGCTGGACAACACAGGGCGGTACCTGCGTGAAGTGTACCGGGTGCTGGCCGACGACGGCGTGTTTGTGTACGTGACGTTTCGGCAGCCGCACTTTATCCGGCCGCTGTTCGAGAAGAGCCTGGCGGGCGCCGCCGAGTCTGCCGAAGGGTCCGAGTCAAAAGAATGGAACATGGAGCTGGAGATCCTGGGCGGAACGGAAGGGACGTTCAACTACTACGGCTGGGTGATCCGGAAAGCAGGAAAGGGGCAGTAGGGTAACAACGAAAAGCAGACGAGGATAGACGACAGGGTGTATGATATCAGGCAACGCAGCCACACGACATAAAAGCATAGACGATAAATCAAACGACTTGATACATGAAGGGACATGAAAAGGACACCACCCCGTCCATCGAAAGGTTTAAAGACACTCATGGAAGGCGCGATGCTTCTCGCTCATGAGCAAGGTACATCCGTCTTTGAGTTCGAATGCGGAAGTCACTCTCTCTTGGTGAGTCCTACTTTAGGAAGACGCGTTTTATCGTAACAGGTAATTTGTTCTCTCCTCTCGTGTATTGGAGACGGACAATGTCCTGCTCTGTTAAAATGTAAAAAGTACAAAAAGCAATCAACGCCGGTCCTATGCAAAATAAAAAAACGGTAGATACTCATACAATTTAGGTCATGTCCACATCCTCTCCTCTGACCCTTTGACAGACATCTCTGTCGTCACGATAATCTTCGGCAGTGCCCCCTTTTGCCTTTGAATGGTCTCCAAGCCCCTCGACGGCACATCCCCCGCCATCTGCGCCAACAGCGTCTCGAACCCTTCAGTTGAACCTCTCTCTACCGTCACAAAGACGCCCGTGTCGGGTCGGGGTTTCGACTTTGGCCGTGTCGGTGGTCTCGACGCCGTCCTCGGTTTTGTTTCTGACTTTTGCCGAGTGGGCACCCGACAGCTCCGCCGTGCCAGCTCTTCGAGGTCCACCAGGTGCAATTCGGGCATGGGTTCGGGTGGGAGGATGGCTTCTTCGTCGGCACGGGCGGGTGTGGAGAGTGATTGTGATCGGGACCGACTCTGACTGCGACTCCGGCTCAGGGTCGACTTTAATCCCCGCATCTTCCTCGCAAACAGCGGTCGCAGGGTGGGCACGCTCGAACACAGGATGGCGCCGTTCATTTCGACGACAGACCAGAGGGCCGCGTCGGTGTTGTCCCAAGAAGGGTCGTGGGGGTCGGCGGCGCGGTGAAGGGTGAGGACGCGGGCGACGGAGAGGGCGCAGACGCTGGGCGAACACAAACACGAGCGAGCGTTAGCGAGTGTGAGTGAGTGGGAGCATTCTCTTGAGGCGACTGCGAAGCAGTTGCTATGAGAGTGCGATATGCACTTTGTGAGCGCGGCTTTTGCGCACTCGCACTCGTACTCACCCAAACCCTAGACAGAACACCCCCAGAATGACCACCTTCTGCCGCCGCGGCAGCTGCAGACGCACCACCGACGGCAGCGGGATCCCAAAGATGGCCGCGTCCGTGGCAATGTTCATGGCGGACGAAAAGTACCAGACGGGCAGCGTGGGCAGGCACCATCCTTTTGTCGAAGGCAGGACCAGCGCCAGCGGCATGCACGTCAGCCCCAGCAGCACGCCCTGGGCGACGGCCCACACGACGACATAGACCATCATGCCAAAGCAGACGGCGCGCACACGGTCCGAGTGGAAGATGCGGTCGTACTGGAGCAAGAACGAGATCTTGATGACGTTCATGGCGAGGTTGTACAGGATGATGTTGATGTAGAGATACTAAGAAGTTAGGGGGTGGGAGAGAGATCACGGCGGAGCACGCAATACGTACGTTGAGCTGGCTGATCTGGTTCTCGTGGGGGAGGCCACTGACATGACGGCCGAGGCCGTATTTTGTTTCTGAAGATGTTAGGAAAGTCTAAGAGAAGGCCGCAGGAGGGAGACATACCAAGTATTGTCGCAATCGAAACGGCAATGGCCAGCATCTGTCTGTCAGCGTCATCCCCTTTCAGATTCTTTCTATTTCGATTGTGGCTTCCCCCTACCTGCGCAATCAACATTGTCCAGTCGTCGAGTCCGGCGGCCTTGAGGACGCGGCACCGTAGGTACAGCCGCAGCAGCAGCAGGCTCGACGAGATGGCCGCAAACACGACGCAGACGACAATCACCGTCGTCGTCCGGGACTCGGCGTGCAGTCCCGGGTGGGCATCCTGTGCACTCATGATGGTGGTTGGTAGGAGATAAAAGGGGCATAACAGGATCTACCACATGGCTTTCCTTGCCAAGTATCGGACGGCCTCATCTTATGTATATCCTCCTGCTAGGCCCAGACCCGGGGACAGCCAGTAGTACATCCATCGTGAACGACAAGCCGGCACATGGATTGTGGTTGCCCTTCTCCCGGGCGGCAAGCAAACGTGGGGAAAGGGGGTCAATGTTGGCGTCCAGATCCGGTCCAGGGACGGCTGTGTCAGGAAGCAAAGACAGATGCAGGGAAAGATCTATTACATACCCCGTACACTGCACTGGAGATGCCTCACGGACCACCACACCGAACTTACACGGACGCCGTTTGTGTCTTTTTTACCTTTTTACCATTTGTTTCCGGTTTTGGTGCAGTACGTGACAGTTACGGCACATGGCTAAATAGGGGACGATGGTGTTGCTGCTCCCCTTCTCCTTACATAAAAAACGTCCGTGTCCTGAAAACCGTCCGTGTCCTGTGGGGATGGTAGATCTCCCTGATTATCGTCATCTTGTGCCTTTCGTCTCCTCCTTCTTTTGTTTCCAAGTAGATGAACTGCTGGTTTCATGCCAGTGCCGGCGGGCATGAAACAAAGTGAGGAAGCACTTCAACAACGGGTGTGTGAAGGCATGCAAGGTAAAGTGCTTGCAGCGCGGGGGAAACACACACCTCGACGAGGCCAAAGCCAAAACGCAGACGGCCACCTCGCCCGGATTGGTATTGCGATTGTTTGTTTCCTGTCGATGTTGACATTTATCCTACCGATATTTGCACACACGTCAAAACGTCCAAACGCAAGAAAGTGGGAAGAATGTGTACAAATTGAAAAGACGGTGCGGCATTCATCCGGACTCGTAGTGAGAGGTGTGGCATTGTTTTCAAACTATGTAAAGAGCAGATGCTGGAGAAACAATAGTCCATCAATTCAAAAGCTGCCACTTCTATTATTTAACACAAGAAAGTCACCGTCAACCATACGACGTACACAGATGCGCAGAAAGTGACGCGCACTTCGGGCGCTTATTCGACCGGCTGGAATTGGGCCGGCGACTGTCCTGTCTGACGCTGCACCTTGCAGGGCTGACACCCGAATATCCCTTGTGTCCTGTCCACGAATCGGCATGCCGCTTGCCAAGTTTGCACACTGGTCGTCGATCACCGTGTATCTTGCCTTACGTGGACAAAAAGACAGGGCTGGTGGGCGGCCCCCGTAAGCTCGGATTTGCGATGCGGCCGCCAAGACGTAAAGCCGATGCTGGTATTTGAAGTCAGCCCCCGCCCGGCTTCACATCAGCCATCGTTCTCGACTCAACCTCACCTTCTACTTCAACAACGCTCCTCAATAAATTCAAGATTCATCCAACCCATTCATATCACTCACCCAACCGCCCACCACGTCAACCACCCCCACCATGTCCGCCTTCTCGCCCATCCCGTCGTACGTCTTCGGCACCATCTTCACCGGCATCGGCGCCTTGTCGCTCCTCGCGCCCGAGGCCGACTACGCCGTCTTTGGCCTACCCCTCGAGCCGGCCACCAAGTCTAGTGCGAACACTCTGACGGGCACCGTCTCGCCCATGATCTACGCGAAAGGCGCCCGCGAACTGGCCTTTGGGCTCACCTACTTTGCCCTCCAGTACCGCGGCCTCGACGAAGCCGTCACCCTCTTCTCGGCGGCGCTGTGCCTGGTGGCTTTGCTCGACGGCGCGATCGTGTGGCGGCACGGCGGGAACCACCTGCGCGGCAAGGCCTGGGGCCACTGGGGCGGCCTCGTCCCGTTTGCGGCCTGGGTGGCCTGGCGGGCGCAGTATTAGGGGGGGCAAGAAGGTAGTGGACAACATAACAGAATGCGATGTGGTAAATGATTGTAGCTAAAACAAAAACTAGATGGGCAATGAAGCAAAGCAATTATGGAAACAATTTTTGTGAACGCCGACACGTTTTTCACCTCCCTTTGCTTTTTAATTTTGACTTTTTCTTTTTTCTTTTTTGGTCCTCCCCTTCGGGTTCGGACTAACCGTGCAGATTGTTCGTGCGCTCGCGCATCAGCTCTCTCCGCTTCTTGTCCGTGTCCGCGTCAAACGCAATAAACTCGTGCAGACCTGAGCCCGCCGGCACCATCGGCAGCACGGGCACCTTCTTGTCCGTCATCACCTCGAGGAAAGCAGGGCCCTCCGTGTTGATCAGCCACTTCAGGCTGTCCACCACGTCGTCCGGCTTGGACACGCGCCGGTGCTGCACACCCATGGCGTCGGCCAGCTTCTGGAAGTCGGGGTTCTTTTGGTGCGTGTGCGAGTAGCGGTCCTCGTAAAACAGGTTCTGCCACTGCGTCACCATGCCCTGCTCCTCGTTGTTGAGGACAATGACTTTCACGCCAATGTTGAACTGCGCCGCCGTCGACAGCTCCGTCAGGGTCATGTTGAAGGACGCGTCGCCGTCAATGTCAATGACGAGCGCGTCCGGGCGCGCGACCTTGGCGCCAATCGCCGCGGGCAGACCAAAGCCCATGGTGCCCAGACCGCCCGACGTGATCAGCGTGCGCGGGTGGCGCCAGCGGAAGTGCTGCGCGGCCCACATCTGGTGCTGGCCCACGCCCGTCGTGATGAGGGTGTGCTCTTTCCGGTCGGCCGTCAGGTTGCTGAGCTCCTCGATGAGCGTCTGCGGCTTGATCATCCCGGACCGCTCGGCGCGCTCGTACGCCGACAGCGGCCACTTGGCCTTCCACGTGTTGATGTCGCTGTACCAGTCGGCGCGCTCCTCCATCGTCTTGGTGGCCACCTGGGGCAGCAGGTGCCGCAGGTTGGTGGCCACGTCGCCCTCGACGGCCTCGGTGGCCTGGACCACCTTGTTGATGTTCTTGGGCATAATCTCAAAGTGCACAATGCCGCCGCGGCCCTCGGCGGCCGCGGCTTTCGCGGCCGGCGCAAACTTGCCAATGTTGAGCGTCACGCGGTCGTCGAAGCGCGCGCCCAGCGCGATGATCAGGTCGGCCGTCTGCATGGCCATGTTGGCGTAGGCGGCGCCGTGCATGCCGAGCATGTGCAGCGACTTTTCGTCGAGCTCGTCGAACGCGCCCAGGCCCTGGAGGGTCGTGGCAACGGGGATCGAGGCCTTCTCGGACAGCTCACGCAGCAGCTCCACACCGCCCTCGGAGCAGATGACGCCGTGGCCGGCGTAGATCACGGGCCGCTTGGCGCGGTTCACGAGGTCGGCCACGCGGGCAATCGACTGCTTGAGCTGCTTGTCGGTCAGGGCCTGCATGGCGCGCGAGGCGGCGCTCGGCATGGCGGGGATGTCGCACTCGGTGGGGATCGCGCGGCGCAGGACGCCCGCGGTAATATCCTTGGGCAGATCGACGAGCACGGGACCGGGGCGGCCCGACGTGGCAATCTCAAAGGCCTCGTTGATGCGGCGGGGCATCTCGGCGACGCTGCGCACCATGACGTTCCACTTGGTGCAGGCGCGCGAGATGCCAATGACGTCGGCCTCCTGGAAGGCGTCGCTGCCAATGGCGGCCGTGGTGACCTGGCCCGAAAAGACGACCATGGGGGTGCCGTCGGCAAAGGCATCGGCCATGGGCGTGATGACGTTGGTGGCGCCCGGGCCGGAGGTCACGACGACCACGCCGGGCTTGCCCGAGGCGCGGGCGTAGCCCTCGGCCATGTGGCCGGCGCCCTGCTCGTGCTTGGGCAGGACAAAGTCAAAGTATTTGGAGTTGTGGATGGCGTCAAAGACGGGGAGGATGGCGCCGCCGGGGTAGCCAAAGATGTGTTCGACGTTGTGCCGCAGCATCATCTCGTGGAAGATTTCACCGCCCGTCATGCCGATGAACCTAACTTGTTAGTACAAAGTAAAAGAAAGACAGCCGACACCGGGCTGTCAAGTTGTGTGACGGCACACAAGCAGAAGTATCCAACGGGGGAGGACCTACGATTCGTCCATGACAGTCTTGCGCGGGTTCACCAGCGGCTGCACGGTATGGCCCTTTTCGGCATTGAAGCTCGAGCTGGGTCTTGGGCGTGTGGAGGGACTACGGCGAGAAGGTGACTGTTAGTATGAATGAATGTAGACATATAAAAAACCCATTGGCCTCAAGTGCAAGGGGAAAGGGAAACGTACGCCGCCGCTGCTGTGGTTTGTTTCCGCGTGCCGGTCGGAACGGTCTTGCTGGGCGTGACGGCAGCCACGGCGGCCGCCTTGGTAAAGGAGCGCGCATGGATGTGGTGTGTGGGCGGTGCCTGGGCGACGGCTTTCCGCAGAGCCCGGGCGGCGGGCGCGGACCGGAGCATTTTGAGAGAGGGGGAGGATAGGAGACGACGAGTAGGAGAGGAGATGGTCGAGGTCGGTGAGGGTATCGAGGGAGAGTCGAGCTTCAAGATGTCGATTCGATTGGAGTCGAGTCGAGAGGAGTGGTCAATGAGGAAGGAAGGAGACGAAAAGACGGAAAGAGGAGAAGGGGCAAGAGGAAGGAGCGAAGGCTAGAAAAGGGAAGGCACGACCCCAGAAAAATAAGAGTCACCACTTGTGCTGTGGACTGTGGTCTGTGGTCGGTGTGGGTTCAGATGCCAAAGAGCAAGACAGCAAGCGAGTCGATCGATCTGACGCTCCTTTTCCGTGCTCCGTCGGAAGAAATGCAAGGTATGCAGGTAGGAAGGAATCCAAAAAAGAAAAAAGGGACCAAAAAACGAGTCAGACCAAAAAAGAAGCCGACTGCACAAAGACCAACGACAATGCAAAGTGTTTTCGTGCTCGCTCGCTCTTTCCCTCTTTCTCTCTTTCCCTATTTTCCTATTTTTTTCGGTGCCTTAGACCCGGGCAGGAGCGACGAACGGACTTCGGAGGACGCGCTGTGTTCTGTGCTCTGTGTATTTTGGTGTATTTTGGTGCAGTTGGTGTGTGTTCCTGGGCCTGTCTGGCCAATCTTGGGCTGTGACTCTTACTTTCTTCCCCTCAATTTCTTTTTTTTTTGGTCCATTTTCGCCTTTTCTCCCTGGTCGCCCTCTTTGTATTTTTTTCCTCTTTGCCCTCCATTAACCAATCACACACGACATGATGCCGCTTTGTGGGGCAGCCTCCAACGGACCTGCACGACGAGTGGCCAGGCCGACTCCGCTTTTGGCTATCCTGGGGGCGATATCGGGCCACGGGAAGGTGTGAGGAAGAAGGAAAAAGAGGAGACGCGCGCTCAGACCGCTTGGAATTGCCATTGAAAGGGTGTCACATGACAGCGGAGAACACCTCAAGAAGGAGGAGAAATCACATTGAACATCTTCACAAGCAATGCAAATTGACGAGGATCAGGTAGAAAATCGCTGAATGACAACGGCAACGAGAAATCTACAAGTATATTCTTTTATTTCCATTCAATGTGTGACCAGAACTGTGCAAGAATAAAGGGTGACGCATCGACGGTGGTCCCCCCATTTCTACGAGCATGAAGCCGTCTCAGAGTTCCTCCGAAAAGACACGTGCGAGGCCAAGAAACCGAGCGCCACACGCAAGCCACACGCAAGCCACACTGTGCACGTGTACGGAGCACGTTCGAAGCCATCGTGGATGGCAGCAAGTTCGGATGAAAGCGTGCTAGCGTGGAAATCGTGTAAGTCGCCAGCAACGGCCACAGCATCACCAGGAACAATAGATGGAAGCGCATTCACAAGATCAACCCCGCATGCGTTTCAATTTCATAGTATTGAATTGTGATGGCCGGTCTGAGGATGTTATGAATGTGTTGTTACAATAGAAAAAGAGATCAAAGGAAATGATAAAAAGGAAATCTATGGAGTAGTCGTGGATTGCTGGATCCATAAGTTGTGAGAAAAGACAAATGAAAATAAATAGGAGAGAATAAAAGTCGAAAGGAAAAAGGAAAAACCAATTCAACAATAACAAAAGAAACTGCAAAAGTAAAATTAAAAATCATCCAAAATCGTTCAAAAATAACAGTTTATTTGAAATGCGGTATCATGTCCCATGCCCTCCTTTCTTCTCCCTTCTTCCTCTGTTTCTCGCCGTCGTCCTCGCCACCTTAGGTCTCACTGCGGGGCCCGTTAGTTACTGTCTGCATGGTCAGGTTAGATTCACGCTCAAAGGGAAGGACAGAAAGAAAAGGAGAAAAGAAGAAAAAAAGAAAAAAAAGAAAAGAAACCAACTTGCACTAGGGGTAGGGACTCACAGCAAGGCAAGCGTCAGGTCGCCGTGGATGCGCGCCTTGAGCTCAATCTCAATCTCCAGGTTTAGGTCGAGGCGCAGCCGCAGCGGGTTCTTGCTGCTCTCCTTGGGCTGCTGCTGCATTTGTTGCTGCTGCATCTGCTGCATCATCTGTTGCTGTTGCTGCTGCTGCTGCTGCTGTTGGAGCTGCTGCTGGTCTTGTTGGGGCTGCAGTTGCTGCTGCTGCTGAGGACGCCTCCGCCGGCGCGGCTGCTGCAGCTGGCGATCTTGTTGGTCCTGCTGCTGTCCCGGAAACGCTTGCTCATCGGTGGGCGTGGCGGGCTGCGAGGACGACGGAGTCGGGGCCTGCTGCGTAACGGCCGGCGGTGGCCGACGGGGCTTGCGGCGGCGCTGGCGCTCGGGCTGCGGCTCCGGTTCGGGCTCAGGCTCGGGCTCCTGTTCAGGCTCCTGCTCGGGCTCCTGCTCCTCTTCCTGTTGAGGTTCCTCCTCTTCCTGTTGAGGTTCTTCTTCTTCGGGCTCTTCCTCGGGCTGATCACCACCCTCGAGGCTGGGCTCTTGGTCTTCACCCTCGTCGTAGTCGCCCTGATCGTCACCCTGGTACTCGCCCTGATCCTCGCCCTGATCACCCTCGTCATGCTCACCCTCATCCTGGGGCTGCTCCTCCTCTTCCTGCTGCTGCTCCACCGGCTGCTGCTCCTCCGGGGCGGCGTCCTCGTGCTTCTCGGCACGGTCGTTGCTCTTGCGCTGGTCTGTTAGTGGGTGTTCATCCCTGCGGAGTGATGCTGACTTTTGACTTACAGGAGGCATGTTGATTTGTCTGGGTGGTTATGCTTGTGATGTTTCTGATGTATGTTGTGTTGCGATGTGTTGCTGTTGATATTTTTGACAAAAAAGGAATGCTTGGATATCTTGATTTTGTCGTCTTGCACGCTGGATGTATGTTTTAAAACTACCTGGAAGCTTACTTTTCTGTCGTATGGCGGCTGCCTCCTTTGTTTAATACTGGCCTACCCCCCCTTGTCTTGGGAGATGCTGTCCCACGTAATCGATTTTAGAGACAAGAGAAGTGGAGAGAGGACTACCTCACTGTCTGTGCAGTCTGCCCCAGAATAACCTGCTGCCGATCGAAGATTTTCTAGGACAAGGGGGCTGGAAGGGGGTATGACGTTGGTATGGGGATCACAGGGTAGCACCGAGCGCAAAGAGTGTGCAGGTCATGGAGCACGGCATGAATTTTTTTATTATTATTGTGACGGCGATGGGGAGGGCCGTGGAGGGCCCGTCTAGAACAAAGAGGAGCGAAATGGGAGACAGTCCACAAAAAAAGAGGGCCATGACGTTGGTCCGTGACAATGTGGATGTGTGTGAGTACGGCGGGGGATGAGGTGTGAACACAAAAAAAGAATGGCTTGAAGATGGCTGGCAAGGGTTGACGATGACGTCGTCGGGGAAGATTGCAGAGGGAGACAAGAGAGGCAAAATCGATTAATATTGGGGTGTGGTGGTCTCGACCGGGGGGTGTCGACAAGACGGCCTGAAGGTGTAAGTTTTACATTTTGGCCTTTGCCTTTTGTTTTGCCCTGGCTGGATTAATTGTTGCAACGGTAATACGGGCCATGGTGGGTGCCCGCTGTCGATCCTGGGGCATGCCTGTCCACAATGACACAAGAAGTGAAAAGTGACATCGAAAATAAAAGAAAAAGAAAAAGAAAGGAAACGGTGTGTTTAGCATGTCCGAAAATAGGGACTATGGTCTAGTGTTTGCCCCAGTCGATCGTGCGTGGAGGGTGGGGTGCAAGGCGTGAGATGAAAGGAGTAGGGGAGGCGAGGGAGGGTTGGGCAGAGGCGACTGAAGAATAAGACAAACCAGTTTTCTAAAATCAAGTATCACAGACACACATACAACATACATTCACGTTTTTACGTATGAACGTACTCATAATTCACATACATCACAAACATAGAACTCATACAACAAAATACATCATCTACAGCAAAACACACCACCACCAACACCACAACTGGACACCCCACCCCTGCCTCACCATGGTCATCGGCCTCCTCACCATTGCAGCCATCCCCACTACGATTGGCGTTTGCGAGGCGTTGAGCGCGCAGAAAAAGCAGAATGCGGCCGACAAGGAAAAGGCCAAGTTTACGGCCAGTGCAGCGCTGTCGCTGTCTGGTGAGCCCCCGGCCGATTCTCCGGTTGTCCTGATCGGGGGCCGTCTGTTCCTGGACCACCCCGACGCCCGCGTCGCCGGCGGGCGTGCCCACCCGTTCTCGGGGTACTACTTCAACTACCCGGGCGGCGGCGCCAAGGACGAGCCCATCCTCGGCCTGGTCAGCACGATCGCCGTCGACCCGCCGATGCTCAACTGGATCTACGCCGACAAGGACACGGGACGAGTACTGCACGCCGGCCGCAAAGACACGATCGGCCACCACGTGGGGCCCTGGGGCTGGACGGAGGATGACAAGTGGCTCACGTACGACGGCGAGGCGACACGGTTTGTGGCGGCCGAGGAAGAAATTGCCATTGGGGAGGAGGTGACGCCAGTTTGGGGCATCTACCTAACGAGGCCAGAAGGCGAAGGCGGCGAGCCAGTGGCCGATGGAAAAGGCGTGCCCATTCTGATCCGGCGGTCGTTTGGCATGGACAGCCGCTACGTACGAGACAGCCAGAGGGACAAGAAGTAGCAGGGGCGAGGGGGGCGTGCGTCTATTCCCACAGCGTTGCTTTTTGTGTCTGCCCTATTTCCACCGCTGATATCATAATGTATACGGAGTTTGTGTGTATTTTTATTCTTACTATCGCCTCCAGACTTTAATTTACTAATTTTCTCCATATTTTTAACCTGTTCTCGCCTTTGTCTTTTGTTTCATGCAGACGCCGGGCTTTCGTCATAATGGTGGAAGGCCGGCCCATGTGGTGGTGGTGCCCCCCAGGAACGGCCCCACCTGCCCACGCGAGCCTGGAACAGCCTGGTTTAAACGTGTTGTTAAGAGTGTGTGCAAGAACTGCGTGTCATCATTTGGGGCCGGGTGATGATTTCATCGATCGCGTTGGACGGGGTGTAAGTGACGGAGGGTGGGCAGTCTAGACAAATCCTTGTCATTGCAAGTCTGGGGGTGGCTTGGGTGGACAAGATATGACATCGTTTGGACATTGAACACCCCGGCGGGTGTTCCCAGTGGGACCAAGATGGTGCCACCATGGACTCGAGGGGGATCTGCCTGTATCTCATTTTTCTTTTTAACAACCGTCGTCCGTCCGTCTCGATCTGTCGTGGAGCATCATCACAACGCACCATCATCTGGCAACATCACTTCTCAACAACAACAACATATCACTTCTCTTAAGACCTCAAGAATATCTCCTCGTCTCCAACACCACCACCACCACCACATCCACAACCCCACCCAAAATGTCTAAACGCCAGCAGCAGCCCACGTACGCGTCCGAAGACGACTACTCGGACTCTGACCAGTACGAGCCCGAGCCGGAGCCGCAGCAGCAGCAGGCACCCGCCCGTCGTCAGCAGCGCCGGCCCCAGCGGCAGCAGACCCAGCAGCAGCAAGGCGGTCAAGGCCAGGGCGGTCCTCTGGACAACCTCGCTTTGGACAACGTCGGCAACACTGCCCAAGGCGTCGTCGGCGGTGTTACCAACGCGCTGGGCGGCGTCGCCGGTAATGCGGTCCAGAACCAGCAGCAGGGTGGCGGCGAGAGCAAAAAGGGCAGCGACACGCTGCGGCTGCGGCTCGACCTGAACCTGGACATTGAGATTACGCTCAAGGCCAAGATCCACGGTGATCTGGAGCTGGCCCTCTTGTGAGTCCCCTTTACCTTACCCCTTGACCTATTTGAATACATACTAACAAACCGCAGGGAGACATGAGTGTATACCAGCGCTGGGGCGGATTTCCTTTGTTTCGTGCTGGGATGATGAATGTATTCCTTTTGTCTTAATTTGATCTGTTTTCATTCGTTGACTGTCTCTCCTTCTGCTTCTTTCCTGTGATATCACTGCCCTTGTTTTTTTGTCAAGGGTCCTCTTGTGGGATTCTGGCTTTGCCTTCGTCATACTTTTTGCTTTACCACTTTTTCAAGACAATGAATAGATTTCTGCAATATTTTCTGCAATCCTTGGTGAATGGAGTTCATCATCGATATCGCTTGCCGTAGTCTTCGTAGTGCCCTAGCCGCCAGCCAACTTACAAAACCCATGGACTACTGCATGTAACAAGCGTGAAAATAAGTAAAAGTCTTCAGCGTAAAAGGCAACAGAGTCCACGTTCTGCCAACGTGTTGTAGCGAGTTGGCGTTGTCAGACCAGTGAAGTCCGTCCAACGTCCGCCGCTAGAAGGTCCAGAAAACGCGCCCAAAGCACCCCAATGCTCCAGAACGCCCCTGCCCCAGAATTCGGGCCACTCGTATCCACTGCACACGGTTGTAGGAGATACGCGGGCAACCACTACAACCGCCCTACATTGGGATGTACTCAGCACTTACACGAAAATGGTCTGCGTCACTCGAGCGGTTGCATCGACGATCTCGGGAAGGCGGCGGGCAAGCGAGCTGGCAAAACGAAAGCCATCAGGCCATCTGGCAAAACAGAACAAAGCCAGCCCTCCTGCCCCGTCGAGCCCGTCTTCCAGTCGGCCACCGTCTCGGTCCTGTTCATTACAGGCTACACGGGCGACGAGGGCACAACAAAGGCCACAGGCAATATGCGCAAGGCGCCCCTGCCGAGCACATTATTGTTGTGCCGTACGACGTGCTGTGTGCTGTCCACGGATTTTGCACTCCCGTTTTCTGGGTCTCATGTCCACTTTCTTTGTCTTTTCAGCGGACACGGCCCGGGTCTGCAGGTACCCTTTCTCCCTGTAACCCGATTACAGCGAGCGTACCCCGCGGTACTGTAACCATATCTCGACGACTGCAAGTCGTCGTGTTATCCGAATACTGCGACTACAGGTCGACTGTCGTTGTATCTTAAGATACTTGCCGCGCTGATCGACAGTTGACAAGTGCCTGAGCTCCTGAAGTGCCCTGAGACTTGACAGCCAACAGTCGCCAACGGCACAAACGGCCTTCTACCTAGGCTCGCCTACGGAGTACAGGGCTGTTGTTTCCTGTCTCAGTTTCCCCTGTTCCCTGTTCTCCTCGGAGCTTTCGCCCCGAAGACGGCTGAGACGGCTGAAACGAGCGTTTACACAGACAATTTAAAGAAAAAACATAATACAAAAGGACAGGACACGGCAAGTGGGGCCCCCAAGCAAGGCTTCTCCAAATGAAACAAACAATATAAAAGAGAACGGCGACGACGACGACGACGACGACGATAATTGTCGATGGTTGTTGGCGACAGTTGTCGTCGACAGTTGACAACCGTCGCAACTCGCCCAGACTAAATTGGCCTTTCTCACGTTCGCCCGCTCCTTCCTTTACGAGCTGTTTGTGCATCGATCGCGAGAAAAAGGAGGGGCGGGACAACGGACGGCGTGTCGCACAATAGCGCACCAGCTGTCCACAGTGACGTCAACGACTTTCAGCCAAGTGCAACGCAACACGACGTGACAACGCGGTGGGCAGGAGATGAGAAAGAGAAAAGAGAGAAAAGAGAAAAGAGAAAAAAAAAACACCAGGTGACTTGCGACGACAAAAGTGTGCTGAATTAATTTTAGAAACACTGACTGTCACGGTCGTTCGTTCGCTTTCTTTGTGCTTCTGCCCTTGCTGCCCTGTTTACTGTTTATGCTCGGTGAGGCGGCGTGAGGTTGTCAACTGTAGCTCTCCACCACAGCATTTACAGCAATTACAACCCCCCCATAGCATCCATAACTGTAGAACTCGTAGACCTCACAACGTTCAACCGTCAACTCTACTCAACATCATCTTGTCCTGCCGACGTCTCGTCTCCCTGTCTTCCGTCTACCTTGCTACAAACCAACATTAGCTGCAGGTACTCATTGTCTCGCCGCTGATCAGGGCCAGACCCTCCGTTCCTGCCTACAATCTACACAGCTACTCTACCCCGAAGCTTCTCTGAGCGCCTCTACAGCTCCAGTTGGTCCCTTGATTTGTTTTTACTCCTACATTTTCTCTCTACCACCACAACTACATACACCCACACACCCACACACCCACACACCACAAAGACGTCATCATGGCATCCAGTCACAAGACACAACAACCACAACAGAAGCAATACCGTCCGGCGGTGCACAGCACCGAGCACACGCCGGTGCACAGTCCCGTCCACAGCCCAATCGTCCAGGAGCTGGACTCAACCCCGGACGCCGATTCGGACGAGTACGACGACCCGCCGGAGGAAGAGATCGCTGACCACGACGACGGACGGAGTAAAGGTGCGGCGGCACCGACATCACCCTCGTCCACCCGCACCGGCGAACCCCGCGTCCAGGCACATTTATACGACCGCGGCAAGACCCCGGCCTATGTCGCACCCATTGGCAAGATTGGCCGGATACCCTCGCTCGAGCGGGTGGCTACACCCACCAAGGACACCAAGGACACAATATCGCCTCCTCCTGAAGGCATCTCCAGCTACGGCCGCCCGACTCTGCCCCGCTTTCTGACCGCCCGCCTCGTCGGCAAGATTGTCGACGAGTACGGCGATGTCTGTGAAGGCGAGGACGTCTTGGGAAGGGTCGCCGGCGACCTTCCGGCCATGGTGGGCCGGCCGGTCAGCAACGACAACGGCGACGTTTTGGGGGACGACGGCGAACTCCTCGGCTACGTCGAACATGTCACCACCGACGCCGAGCGGCGGGCCATGGCCGAGGCGCGAAAACGACGCGAAGCGGCGGCCGCCGCGCAGCCTCTGGACGAGTTTACCGGTGGCAGCTCGAGCGCCTTCCGGGTGGATGCCGAGGGCAACATTCTGGATGGGCAGGGCAATGTCGTCGGGAAGATGAACGACAAGACGACGGGCGACAAAAAGGAAGGAGCGCCCCCACCCGTCAACGCTGAAAGCTACCGCAAGGAAGGCGAGAGCCCGTCCGACATCTTCTTGGACGTCAAGTCCACCACAGAAGGCATCCAGCTGACCATTCGCATCCCCACTGTCTTTCCCAACACCGGCCAGCCCCCAAAGATGCCCAACATTAGTTTTTCGTGAGAAGATGGGAGAGGGAACAAACTGGTGTAGGAGCAGGAGCGCGATTGGATTGGATTCTTTGTTTTTGGTACTTTGATTTTGGTAGCTGCTAGAACAACCACGGACATGGCGTTTGGTGATTCCAACGGTATCAGGAAGGATAACGGGAAGGGATTGTTTGGATCACTCAAGATGAAAATAGAATAACACTACTTTGATAATGTAATATCGGCTGATACTGGAATGTCGACTGATACTGGAATATTCACAAAAACTCTGGTCATAATTACGACAGCCACGCTCATCACGCAAATCGTTGCAGAAAAGAAGAGATGGTCCCTGCTCGACCCCTAGCAGCCGTTGCAGCCGCTACCTACCCGTGTAGGTCACTAAATTACGTTGCACGTCCCACGTTCTGCCCACTCTTTCCACGTTCTTGCACACAAACCCGGCCTCCCCGTCACAGATCGGCCATCGATCGATGATCGAATGTGGATGCAGGCTTTTACTTCATGTATGCTGCTTTTTGCCACCTGGTAGACGTCACACCCTCGACACCCATTCTCTCTGTCTGTCCCACCTGGAACAGGCTGTTTCGGTTGGCAAGCCGGTCAAACCCCTTCCCTAGTTTCTTTCCCCAGTTATTTTCCCCAGTTGTTTGTGCACTCTGTTTTGTACGGAGTCGAGGGAGTACACCCTTTTTTAATCATATTCTACTTCCCACCTTTATTTTTACCCTATATCCTCTCCTCCACCTTTTTCCCCTTATCTTTCTTGGAAGACTTGTACTCCCTCTGTCCCTGTCTCCTTGGCTTCCTGTCCAACTTCCCTTGATTTGTGGTTACATGGTTTTTTCTTGGTCTTTCTTGGTCTCTCTTGGGTCGCCTTTGCGTTGTCGTTGGCTTGTCGTTTTCCTTATCCCGTTTGTGCAACCAAATCCGCGTATTCTCAACTGGCCCAGGATGAAGTCATCTCAACAGGCCCTTTGGCTACTAGATTGTCTCGATTGTCTGCATTGCCTCGATACTGGCTTGGCAGCCCTTCCTGCCCTTCCTGCCCTTATTTGCCCTTCCCCGCTGGCCATGTCATACAAAGATCATAGAGATGGTTCTAGAACCATGCAGCCCAGCACTCCAAGCTGACGACTCGTTCAGCCAGCCAGTCCACACCTCCAAGCATACCTTGTTGGCTTGTGGGCCCCCCTTGTTGGGCTGGTTGTCGCCTCTTTACTCAATCATCGATTGGCCTGCGTGACGTATCTCTGACGACGACAGGCTGCCTCGTTGTAAAGGATGGTGGTGATGATGATGATGATGATGATGCTCGATGAAGCAACGCTGTCCTGATGGCCGTTCACCTTAACGTAGTTTTCTATCTAGAGAAGAACTGGATATAAAAGTACAAGCCTCAACCGATCTTCAACAGATTGATCTTCTCCCACTGATCTTCATTCACGCACTTCACACTTGCATCAACTCAACCCCACTCACCACCACTTACACCACTTACACCACCCTACACTCAAAATAGCTTACCTCGCCCAACCCACCTCATCCACCGTCAACATGGCCGACGTGCAGAGCGCCCCCTCCCCCCCCAAGACCGACTCGGCCACCAACGCCCCCAAGGCCACCAACGACCCCAAGGACAGCGGCACCGACTCCAAGGACAGCGGCACCGATAAGGATGCCGAGAAGAAGGAGCAGGACAAGAAGCTCGCCCAGCAGATGACCACGGCGCTGGAGAGATGTCTTGATAAGGTCAAGCCGATCTGTGATATGATTACCCAGGTACGTGCCCCTCCCCCTGCGTAGCAGGAAGATAAAACATCTCGAGCAAACTATTTTGAATAGTCGCTAATCCCTCCTCCAGAAAATCGAGGCTGCCGACCGCACGCCCAAGGACGAACTCGACGAGGAAGCCCTGGTCAAGGAAGTCAAGCCCCTCATCGAAGAGGGCGGCAAGATCCTGACCGAAGCCAACGGCGTCGTCCGCGGCCTCGACCCGGACGGCCGCATCCAGTCCGCCGCCAAGCACCACGCCGCCACCCACGAGGCTACGCCCGAAGAGTACCACCTGGCCGACGTCTTGAAGGAGCTCACCGAAAAGGTCTCCACCACCATCGACGGCGCCAAGAAGAAGCTCGAGAACATGCCCAAGGCCAAGGACGAGCTCAACCCGCTGTGGGGACTGCTGAGCGAGCCTTTGGCGCAGATCCTGGCGGCCGTTGGTCTGCTGCTCAGCGGCGTCCTGGGGCTTGTCGGAAAGCTCCTCGGCGGCCTGGGCCTCGGCGGCCTGGTGGACAACCTGCTCGGCGGCCTGGGTCTCAACAAGGTTCTCGACGGTCTCGGTCTGGGCTCGCTGACGAGTTCGCTGACCGGCAAGAAGTAGATGATCACGACGTTAACGACAACAACAATGAAGGATACCAAAACAATATGATATGGACAAGGACCATTTGGGTGATATGGACTTAGGATATGGATATGGATACGGATAACAGGGTACCGGAACTGGCAAAGCATGAATAATTAGCTAGAAACTTAACAATATTGAGCAATTGTTGGACTGTACATTGAGCATATCAAAAGAAATCGTGAGTGAATTGAAAATGAACTTGACAATGTTTCCCAGCCTCTGCATAAACACTTCAGAATAAAAACAGGGAAGGAGAAGGGCCAGGTATTATGACCGACTCCCACTACGGCAGGAAGGCAGTCTGGCTTATCGACCTTTTCAACTTTGCTTGGACCTGTTTACATTACCTGTTCTCCGATTTTGTACTCGTATTGAACTTTTGGCGTTCATCGTCTTGCTCGTGATGTTGTCAAGGCTCTTACTCGACCAGTCATGCCTCATGCCCATTCCAGAAACACACTCTCGAGAGAACAAGCAGTGGCTAAACACGCTTTGACTTGATAAGCAGCAACGGGCACGGACATATGGGGCAGGCTTGTCCAGCTTGTCCAGCAATGACAAGCTTTGATGGGAATCCTTTGTCCTTGGCACGACCTTGAAGAGGAAAGGTCGCTACTTTTAGCTGTCGAGCGTGAGCTCAGAAAAAAAAGAAGCTTTTGCCGAGGCGGCGGACAGTTCCTCCTCGTCGAACGTGGGGAAAAGCTTTTGTGGAGGGGCCTCTTCTTAGAGTGACGACGGACAAGACACTACTAGAAATGCACCAGGTTGACGGTATGTGTTGGAAGGATCTGACAGCGAAGGACCGATGACTAGGGGACGGAGGACTAATATGGAAGGGGATGTGGTAAGGATCGTGGTCGAAAAGATGGATGCAATCCGGAGCACAGAGCCTTGAATGGCAGAAATAAATTGGAGAGGAGACACAGATAGACGAGAAATGGAAAAGTAGAAGACGACCGAATTCAACGAACAAATCAACGAGGACAGACGATGGTCAACGGAGATGCGGCCGTGGAACAACAGGCGGACACGGCACAGCAAACAACGCCCAGGCGGACCTGCATCAGCGTTTACTTGACCAGGTCAGGGATTGTTTCTAGAAGGATGAAAGCAATGTGGCAGAGACGCCAGTTTCTCTACTTCTTTAGGAGGACAGAGCGTGCGGCATGCAGGCGGACGCAGAGGCGGAAAAGAAGCCGATGCAGGTGCTGTGCTTGATGCGAGATTTTCTTTGCTTTTAGGTTTGCTTTGCCTGTATTTTCATGGTCTATCTTTCTTCCTTCGTCGTTCTTTCTATCTTCTCTCCGTTGGTCACACAATTTCTCGGAGAATAAAATCAAAGATACGATTCAGCATCTCTTTTTGGTCTTCTGCTGCTCCTCTTTTATTGTTCTCTTGCTGGTTGTATTCTACTTTTTTTCGAATGTTAGGTGATTGCGGGGCTGACAGAACAAGACAAAAGGAAAGAAGAAAACGCGACACTGCAACTAAAAATCAGGACCCCAGAGTCGAGACTCTGGGGAACGCCTTCCTGGGGAACTGCTGGGGATACGGGGCAATCCCCGTGGTCCTGTCACAACTGACAGACTCCAATCACAGCAACGCGTTCGTCCGCAGAGGGCACTACGTTCGTTGCACTTCAGGGCCCATGTTCGCTTGTTGACAGAAGAAGACAGAAGCGATCCATTCACGGGTCTGAGCTTCAAGGACTCTTAAATGAAGAAACAAGAGTGTCGATCACAAAGGACGAGTACGATGTGTTGCTCTGTATTTGACAAAAAAAAGAAAAACAGACAAACCACCACCGGAGGCTCCCGATCGACGAAGTACTCCGTACTCCGTACACCGACCTCCCTTTGTCCAGCCCGTCTTGCAGCGTCTTGCAGCGGGCGTAGATTTGCATGATATACCTGCGCAGTCTTCAAAACCCGGTTCGTTGCGTCGAGGACATGAGAGAAAAGGGGCAGAAATGAGATGGAAGTTTCTTTTTCCATTCATGCCACTCTCTCAGCTGTTGCTCAGCTGGCCTCGCATTTCCTCCTAGCCGCAAAGGGCCAGAACGCCGCCCCAAGGACTCCACTCGGACCGGACGGGAAATATGTGGGAGGTACTCGTACTTCGTACAGAGTACTCGTTTACCAGTTCTGAATAGTAAGGGGAAAGGGGGAGAAATGGTTACCTCGCTCTTCCTCTCCTTTCATTCGTTTTCCTCTCGTCAAGAAACGACATGGCCTCGACGGCCTCTCCGCTTCATCAACGGCCTAACTGGTTGCAGGATGGCCGTTCTCGGTCGCGAAGTTAGAGGAGTAGAGGTGCACAAGAACTCCACGATCTTCTTGACCCTCTGAATAAACTCGTGGGTTCCTCCTCGACTCCTCTTTCGACTCCTCTCATCCTGTCGGGAGATGGAGAACGCTAGCACCCCGCAATTTCTAATTTTCTCTTTCTTCTTTTTCTCTGTCACTCTCTTACCAGGAAGAATCCTGTTCATACGACGTGGATACTTCATGGGTGGCTTTGTTGGATTAACCACTCTCGCAACGTCGTTGAAGACCCCTTGTCGAACGACGCCCACAACGACCCCAAGACGGCCCCTGAATCTGACAAATGGCACCGGGGGGGGGGAGAGGATGTCCATTATTAGGATATTATTGCTGGCAGACATTGTAGAGACTGCATTGGGGGAGTGTCGACAATGTTTCTGCAGGGGTCAACACAGCCGCGCAAGCAGGGTTTTCACGAGAATACCACACAAATTCCCCAACCCCAAACCAACAATGAACGCGGGCGGCACGGGAAGGTCCCTGACGAACAGAGTCGTCGTGGATGAGTCGTTCTTATTTTCGTTCGTTCGTTCTTTCTTTCTTAATCTTCGCTATTTTCTGTTGTCCTCGATGAATCGCAGAGTCGCAACTGCAACCGCGGGTGAGCGACCCTGACATGTGCAGCGTGCAGAAGGTCTTATGCAGACAATTAATGTGCATATCTTTCAAGGCGAAGAGACGGAGGCCAACGAAACAAAACGGGCCCGAGGGGAACAGAAATTGCGCATCGAGAAGATCGCAAAAAAAGAAAGAATAAGTCCCACCCGAGTAGATCTCGTTCTCTTTTCATCTAATTCATGGTTTTGAATAAATATGACAAGTGCCACCTCGCACCTCCACTGAATAACCTCACGAACCCTCGTCACTCGTCTCTTAAATACATCCGCCACCACACGAGTGTCGTTACAGAGCGTCGCATTAACGACACACAAAGGACCTCGCCCAATGCGACCCTCTTAGCCCTTTCTTTGTCCCTTTCTCTTCCCTGTCGTCTCCCCGTTTCCCATTGCAATTGTCTGGTTCGTTGTCGAGGTCGTAGTTTGGTTCACCAATAGGACCGGCCCCTCAAACATCCGTGCGGGTCCTCTTTTGGGGTTTCTCCCCCATTTCTTGTCTTATTCTGGGGCAGGCCACTCCACAGGGTGCCATCGAGGTCCCACTGTTCCCCGGCGCACAGACACACCGGTGAACGACAATACGGGCACTCACGAGGGCGAAGAGAACTTTGGTGGACGAGCCATGTACGGTCAAACAGTGGACCACGGGACGGGAAGTAAGGGGGATGGGGGGACTTGGGGGAGAAGACTGTGAAAAGAGTGACAAGAAAAGGCTGACTTTGATGCAACGCCGTCCATCCTGGGCACCATGGACACGGCAGACATCCTGTGGTCCTGCACATCCCTATGAAAATCCCAAACCTGCGGCCGACGAGGGAGAGGTAGACAGTGGGGCGAGACCTGAGAGTTGTTTGCAGGCTGCAGGAAGACGGACTCTCTGCGATGTTCGACGTCGTTTGAATTCTTGCACACAGCTCGTTCTCTCTTCCCCAATGAGACACATCGTCAACACCACCTACACCACACCGTCCCGTCTCCGGTTCCCAGGTTCATCCTTGTTCGGCGGTGCCTGGTCGAGGAGAACCACGGCTGACCATATGCAGAGCGAAAGGACTTCGTGCGTGCGTGCGTGCGTCTGTGTTTGCGTCTGAGAGTCTGCGAACCAACATTCGTGAGAGGATGTCAAAAAAAGAAAAGCCTCACCAGCCTCTCATCCTTCATCGATCACAGTCCATCGACATCTCTTCTTTGATAACTTGACAGCCTCACAACGCAACAGCAAACTGCCCACAGACCTCGCTCGACCTCTACAACGGGCATCCATCCGGCCGCCCGCGCCGGCCCCTCGACCACTCGACCACTCGACCACTCGACCACTCGCATCTGCTTCTGTTCATATCCATCGGCGACCAGCCTTGGCCGTTCCATGCCTTGGTTCTTTTTTCGCCCTTTTCCCGCCTTCTAGCCTCCTTATCTGTTCTCTCTTATTCCCTCAACGGGACAAGTGTTTGTCTGTGCCCGACTTCACGTTCAGCCCATCCACATATAAGACCGTCGCCCTAACCCAGACGATCATATAAGGATCACCACGGCCACGATCATCTTCAACCTCGTCGTGACCTTGAGCACCATTCTTTTGTTCATCCACTAGCACAACCGCCACCATGTCCAACATCGACCACTCCCTCGACGACCAGACCAAGGTCCCCGAGATCATTTCCATCGTCACCGTCTGCTGCACGCTGACCTCGTCACTCGTCATCCTGCGTGTCGTGACGCGCGCCTGGATTGTGCGTGCGTTTGGTCCGGATGACTGGGTCTTGGTCGTCGCGCAGGTGCTCACCGTCGCCGCCGGCGTGGCCATCGGCTTGGGTGAGTTGTCCCCTCTACTGTCATGATCATGACCATCACCAGATAGCATGCTAACATTGCAGAACAACACTTTGGCATGGGCCGTCATGTCTGGACCATTGAGGACCTGACAGCATACACAAAGGTATGTCTCCTCACTTCGCTCGATTATGTCCTCCTTTTTGATTTTCCTCGCTTCGCTCGTTTTCTTCCCGCCCAGTCGCTTGCCTCGCTCGCTCGTTTTCTTCTTGCCCACTCGCTCACTTCGCTTCGGCTCGTTATTTTGTGTTTGTTCGGTCGCTAACGCGACCCTCACTTTCAGTCCTTCTACTCCTCCATCCTCGTCTACAACGCCGCCCTCGTCCTCGTCAAGGTCTCCATCGTCCTCATGTACCGCCGCATCTTTGTCGGCACTTGGATCCAGCGCGCCAACCTCGCCGCTCTCGTTTTCCTCACGGCCTGGGGCATCACCCTCATTACCTATCTCAGTATGCTGTGCCTGCCCATCCAGCGTCTGTGGGACCCGACCGTCGAAGGCCACTGCATCGACTTTGTCCCCGCCTTTTTCGCGCCCGCCGTCATCAACATGATTACCGATTTCACCATTTTCGCCCTCCCCCTCCCGGCCATCCGCCAGCTGCAGCTCCCGCTGCGCCAAAAGATCATTCTCGCTCTCATTCTGTGCTTAGGGTTGTTCACGTGCATCATCTCCATTGTGCGCCTGTCGACCCTCGACGCCGCCGCCACGTCGGCCGACACCACCTGGGACAACACCGGCGCCGCCCTCTGGTCGTACCTCGAGCTGACGGTAGCCATTGTCGCTGCCTGTTTGCCCACCCTCCGCCCCTTTGTCACTCGCTTTTTCCCCAAGCTCATGACCTCGGGCACGGGCGGCCAGAACTCAGCACCGCCCACGGGGCCCAACGACCCGCTCCAGACATGGGGCGGCTCCGGTGGGCCCAACAGCAACACCCCGTCGGGACAGTACTCCAAGGTCAGCGACAGCACCGACGCGCTGTACGCCGACACAGAGATTGGCATGGACGTGTTGTCGTCGAGCGTGGTCGACAAACCACAACCGACGGTGGTCGTCCAGTCCTACCGCGAGTCCGTGGCCCGCCGCGGCCGCAACGAGACCACCATTGGCACGGGCCGTAGTCCGCGCTCGCAAGGCAGCGACGAGGTGCAGCTCAACGCCAAGCCCACGACGACGGCCAGCGGCATCCGCGCAACGACGACCATCAAGCAGGAGTACCAGTAGGCCGCAGATGCACGAAGAAGGAGTCCAAAAGGTGTACGTTTTCGGTATTGGGTTATCAGGTTATGGGTTTACTAGCGCGCGTGTGATAAAAAGTTCATCTTTTGTCTTTTCCTTCTTTTGATTTACTTTGTCTTTCTGGCGTCGAATAGGAGATTGCCAGGTAGGCCACCGGTTTGTATCTATTATTATTATATCCACTGCATCGTTATGCACTGTATCAATATATTTCTCTAGAGAGACTACGTGCCTCAACAAGACAAGCAGTGTCTACAAAAGTGATTAAAGAGAATAGCAGCATGAAGCACCCGTGTCCTAGTAACGAATACGTGTTTATCACAGAATAAGTTTATCAAGTAGGGTAGATGTATCATGTTAAGTAAAGTAGCAAGATACCATGTATTGTATTGCGACAAACAGTCTATAAAGATAATCAAACAGATGATCAACCCGAGAAAAACAAAGTCATCAAAGAAAAAGAAGCAAAGACGACAACATCCCGTGCTCATACATCTTCGTCCATCTACGCTGACTTCCGCTTGGCCAGCTTGCTCTGGATGAACTGGTTCTTGGAGATGTAGAAGCGGATCTGCAGAGTGTACTGTTAGCATTTGAACTCGTTCTCGTTGACATCGACCTGCTACGCCGGGTGGGGTGACGTACCTTCTTCCCAAACACGTAGAGAAACATGCCAATCAGGCACGACAGCCCGTGCACCGCACCGATCCACAGGTACACCTCCTTGTAGCCGCTACGCTGGATCCAAGTGTTGATGACAAAGGTCATGACAAAACTAGTAATACCACGGAAGATGGTGACGGCGGCGTAGCCGTCCTGGGCCTGGGCACGGTGGCAGTCCAATAGATACGTGTTGCTAATGAGAGAGTTGATGGAGCCGGCAAAGATGGCCAGACCATAGAAGAAGACGGGGATCATAAAGGGGGCGCGGACCTGGAGGGACCAGCCGAAACCCCAGAAGCCGAGCAAACCCAAAAAGAAGGAGGGGACCGACAAGACAATCCGGAACTCGGGCTCGTAGATGCCCTTGTTGCGACGGGACATGAAGGTCACAAGCCAGTCCGAGATGGGTCCGGGAAGGGCATTGCCAAGCGTGGCACCGACAAACGACGAGAAGACGGTGAGGCCAACCTGGTTGCTGGTAAAGTTGTAGGGGGCTTTGGTGAAGATCGAAGATAAACCGACGGAGAACGAGGCCGCGACGGCGACACTCCAGCCGTAGGACAGCGCGGCCCACGACACGGCCGGCAGCAAGAACGCACTCCAGGGCGTGATCAGCGCGCGCCAAAACGACTCGTCGCTGAACCGCCCGTTGAACACGCGCAGGCTCTCGCGGTAGGTCTTCCGTCTCTCAACGACAGGCGGCGCCGCCTCCACATCCTGGGAAACGTCCTGCACGCTGCTGCTCGCCGTCTTCTCGTCGACGCCGCGCACCATCGCCCGCTCGCTGCTGCTGTCGTCGTCAATGTCCTCGAGAATGTCCAGGTCCAGCTGGGCCGCGCGGCTGTACGTCGTCTCGGGGCACGTGAAGAAGAGCACAATCGTGTAGACGGTGTAGACGACACAGGCCCAGATGAACGGCCACCGCCAGTCCTGGGCCGAGAAGATGGCCGTGCCGATGACCTGCCCCAGCGCATTCCCGCCCGACAGCGCATAGTGCCAGATGGCCAGGTGGATGCCGCGTTCGTGCACGTAAAACAGGTCGCCCACGCTCGAGCTCACCAGGTACTCCAGAGCGGCAATGCCGAATCCGTGGATGCCACGGCCGACAAACAGCCCGACAATGCGCTCGCCGGCGGCGACAACAATGACATAGCCCAGGATAGCAATGATGTTGGACACGAGCAGGACGGGGCGCTTGCCCCAGATGCGGGCAAGCGGGCTGGTGAGGACGGCGCTGGCGCCGAGCGTCAGCAATACGACACTGACACTTTGCGACACAGTATTGGCGCTCGTGTGGAATATCTTGGCCATGGTGGCGTTGGCCGGGTTGATAAAGTTGTGGGTGCCGGCCATGAGGCCGGTGCCGCAGGAGAGGAAGATGGAGGTAAGGATCTTGCGGGTGGGGGACCAGTCTGAGGGTGTAAAGCAAACATTAGTAAACGAAGTGAGCGCAGCGAACGGAGTGAACGGCAAACAACAGAAGTGGAAGGAACGTAAAGACACGTGGAAGTGAAACAAGAGGAAGGAGCATTGCGTGGAGGAGGACGGAACGATGAAGTGCTTGATTTTGCTTCGAGTAAGACAGCTCACGGCAGTCTCACAGCAGTCTCACAGCAGTCTCAGTACTCACTCAACGGATCGTTCGGCGATTCCGACGGCTGCGGCACCAGCACGATGCCGGCATGGCGGCCGGTGCCGTGCTTGAGAAAGGCCGTGTGGCGGATGCGCTTCTCGGCCTCTTTTTGCAGGTGGACGGTGCCGGGGACGACCTCGTCGGTGTCGGGCTCGAGAATCCAGAGACCCATTGTCGCGGCAGGGTGCGTAGCAGGTAGATGTAGAGGTGGTAAGTACGGTGAGAGGGAAACAGAAGCACAAAGTGGAAAGAACAAAACGCGTACAGGCTGCACTTATACTCTGGCTTCACATCGACGGTGGCCGTGATCATGTTCTGTCTATTGATTTTATTTTTCTCTTCTTTTATTTGCATCACCTATCCTGGATCGCCGTGGGCACATCGCCGAGTGTGTTGCCTCCCGGCTGTTCTCGATCCAGGTACGTCGTCCTACTCTGCACATCCCAGCGACAACCCAGCACTACTCTTTCCCCGATTGGAATCATCTTCTGCAACCTCGATCGCACCATCACACCATCGTGCAAGTGCCATTGCCTTGACCGTCGGGTCTCCACTCCGGCCGACGACCGTCGGCGCCCCGAGGGAAAGTGAAAGAGGAGGTGGTGAAAAGTTGAAAAAACGTGGCTAGACACGGAAGAACAGTAGCTAGGGCGAGGGGAAGTACTCCGTAAACTAAAAAAAAAAAAATGAAAGAATACAAAGTGAAGAGACCGCAGCTCAGTTCCTTTCTGCTTCACTCGTTGCTCGTTGCTCGTTGCTTCGCTGCTCGCGGCTGGACGTCGTCAACTTATACAAAAGTTGCGTGCTTGGGCGCTAACCTTGCTTTTGGCATCGCCGAACTGTTGGCTCGCGTTGGCGCCGTTTGGCGCTGTTGAGGACATCCCCGGCCAGTGCCTGTCACGGACAAGGGCGCGGTAAGCTTGCTCGCGTGTGGTAGTGGCCTGCCAAGAGGCCTGCTTAAAACTGCACAATCCTTGTTGACACGAGTCGCTAGCCCCTGACCTGACCTGTCCTGACCTCGCCAAGACTCGGCGATGCAGAAGCGGTAACTCCATCGTCTACACCAGCGAACACGGTGAAGTGCAACCTCTAATCCTTTTTCTTCTGTCTTCTTCTCCTTCTCCGTCTCCTTCCCCTCCAAACCCTTTGTAGGCTGCTCTCACACGTGCGCTAGCTGTGCCGACTTCCATGCAGGCCATTCTGGGGGCGAATGGTGTAAGACTGATGGCGTCTGACATGGTGTAAAAAAGGCTACAGAAGAAATCGTCCAAGAGGGCGTCGAAGAATGGCGTTTGCGTATCCTAGCGAAATTGACGGGCTAGAAAAGGGTCAGACCCGATGTGACGGATGCCTGTCTCGTGGTTTTGATCGGGGTCCTCGGCGTTTCCTGTAGCCTTCGTAGTCCCGTGTCTGCTTCGAAGATCGTCTGTCATTGTCCGTTCTTTCAGTCTTGTTCGATCTGATCATCCTTGTTTGTATTGTTGTATCAGGATCGTGTTCTGTCATTCTCCAGTATCGAAAAGTCGACATCACGATACTTTCCTAACTTCCCACGACATGACACCTCCCCACCCCGAGGCTGGCGCTCGGCTGCTGCCGCACATTGCCGACCAGGTGGCAGCCGACACGCCCGACCGCGTGCTGTACGAGTACCCATCGTCGTCGGTCAATTTGTCCCAAGCATGGACAACGGTCACGGCGCGGCAGTTTGCCGACGCAGTCAACCGGGCGGCGCATTGGATTCGCAGCCACGTCGGAGCAACGAACGAAAACAACCCCCAGCACGCCGTCCCCCGCCTCGGTTATAGCGGCCCGCCGGATCTGCGCTACTATATGCTGATCCTGGCGGCCGTCAAAGCCGGCTACGTCATGCTGTACACGTCGCTGCGGAACAGCCCCGAGGGCGATGCCACCGTGCTCGAAGCGGCGGGTTGCACGACGTGGCTGCAGGCGTCGCGGGGAACGCACATCCAGCGGGTGGTGGCGCTGGGCACGTTGTCGTTGCGGCTGGTACCCTTGCCTGAGCTGGCCTTCTTCCTCGACGACTGCACACCCGCACCGCCCTTCCCTTACACAAAGACGTGGGAACAGGGCAAACGCGACCCCGTGTGGGTGCTCCACACGAGCGGCAGCACCGGTCACCCCAAGCCTGTCGTGCGGTTCTTGGACAGTATCGCTTTCGCCGAGGCCAACACGCTCTTGAGACCCATCAACGGCCGCCCGCTCTTGCTGCATGACATCTGGGGCGCCCGCGCCTACCTGGGCTTCCCCATGTTCCACGCCGCCGGGTTGAATAATGGCATCCTGTGGCCCCTCGTGCACGGCGGCACCATTGTGCTGGGCCCGCCGGACCTGCCGCTCAACACGGCGGACGTGGTGGCAGATGTGATCCGCGCGGCCAAGCCAGAAGGGCTGTACCTGCCGCCGTCTCTCCTTGAAGATTTGGCCAAGGATGAGCAAACGTTGGCACTGCTCGGCACCGTCTCTGCCATCGGCTACGCCGGCGGCCCGTTGAGCCACGCCACGGGCCAGCGCATCGTCCAGAGTCTCGCCCACACCGCTTTGCACCAGGGCATCGGTACCACCGAGACGGGCTGGCTGCCGGCCGTACTCACCGATCGCGCCGACTGGTTCTACACGCACATCCACCCAGACACGGGCCACCAGTTCCAGGACCGCGGCGGCGGGCTGTACGAGCTGGTGTGCGTGCGCGACGCCAAGCTGGCGCAGTGGCAGCCCATCTTTTCGACGTTCCCCGATCTCCAAGAGTATCCTTTCAGGGACCTCTTTTCGCGCCACCCCGACCCGGCCAAGCCGGACCTGTACCGCTACGAGGGCCGCCTCGACAACGTACTGGTGCTGTCCAACGGAGAGAAAGTGCAGCCTCAAGCCATGGAGCTGGCCATTGTGGCGAGCCCGCTCGTGGGGGATGCTCTGGTCGTGGGCCAAGGGCGGTTCCAGACGGCCTTGTTGGTGCAGGCGGCGGCGGCTGCAGATAAGCTGTCTTCCCAAGAGTTCCTGTCCGCCATCCAGCCGGTGGTGGATGACGCCAACCGCACGGCACCCGCCCACGCCCAGATCCATGCCGACTTTGTCCTCGTGGGCGACCCGTCCAAACCGTTTGTCCGCACCGGCAAGGGCACCGTGCGGCGCGGGCTGACCATTGAGCTGTACAAGGAGGAGCTGGACGCGTTGTACGAGCGGGCGGACGACTTGGGTGGGGAGGAAGGCCTTGTTGACTTTACGAGTGAGGACAGTCTCAAGGCTTCCCTCCGCTCAACCATCCGGAACTTGGCCAAGGTGGACGCGATCGGCGACAACGACGACTTCTTTGTGGTGGTGGGACTGGACTCCTTGCAGGTTCTGGCGCTGCGGCGGCAGATTGTACGTGATGTGCCGGACAAGGCGCGGTCAGAGGGCATTACGGCGGCCCTAATTTACCGGAACCCGTCACTGGCGGCACTGACCAGCGCGCTTTGGAAGATACACGGTAGTGCCGGCGAACAACAGACTGCGTCCGAGAATGAAGGCAGCGTGGCCGAGCAGCTTCTCGCAGAGTACACACAGAAGTTAGCGACCATCAAGACAGCCACAGAGACAAACGGCATCACAAACGGCACCACGAATGGCACAAAAGGCACAAACGGGACAAACGGGGTAAACGGAGTGAATGGCATCAACGGAGTCAGCGGAACACACACCCCTTCCACTGTCGTCCTCCTCACAGGCAGCACAGGAAGCCTTGGATCGCACCTACTCAACAATCTCGTCCACGCGTCCAACGTTGACGAGATCTGGTGCCTCAACCGGGCGGATGACGGTGGTCTCACCAAGCAAAAGGAGCTGCAGGCCCGACTGGGTACGGCATCCGACCTCGACACCGCCGTGGCCGCCGGTCGCGTGCACTTCCGCCATGCACGCCTTGCCGCCGACCACCTCGGTTTGGCGGTGGACGACTACGCCCGTCTCCAGCGGTCTGTCACGCACGTCCTCCACACCCAGTGGCAGGTCGACTTCAACCTGGCCGTGTCGTCGTTTGAACCACACATTGGGGGAGTCCTGAACCTGGCCGAATTTGCTTCCTCCTCTGCCCACCACCCGCACCTCCTCTTCACGTCGTCGGTTGGGATTGCCAACCGGTTCCCGACGGCTGTGCTGGAAGCGTTTTTGTCCGAATTTTCCGTCGCCGGCTCCGGCTACGGGGAGTCCAAACTCGTGGCGGAGCTTCTTCTCCAAAAAGCAGCCAAGGACCTCCACCTCCCCGTCACGGTCGTCCGCGTCGGCCAGATCAGCGGGCCCGTCTCCTTGCCCGACCACGCCGGCGTCTGGAACCCCAAAGAATGGTTCCCCAGTCTCATGGCGTATGCCGCCCATTCGAAGAGTGTGCCCCAGTTGCTCGGCCGCAACGAAAGGGTTGACTGGATCCCGGTGGACTACCTCGCCCAGATCCTGGTCGAGTTTGTCAACAGTCCTGCACCCGCAGGCAAGGCCACCCTCGTCCATGCCGTCCATCCCCGCCCGGTGGACTGGTCGGAGGCGCTGCTGCCGACGGTCCTCCACCACTTCAAGTCGAAAGGCACGCCCGTCCGGGCAGTCGGACTTGATGACTGGGTGGCCAATTTGGTGGGTGATGCACAGACGGCCGACGAGGCCCTGTCGGCATCGCTGTCCGCCTTCCGCCTTGTGCCGTTCTTGGCCAACCTGGCCTCCATGACCGCACCTCCCCGGCCGCACTTTGCTACCACGAAGGCTGTCAAAAGGAGTCCTACCTTGAAGACGCTGCCCACCATTGGCGGCGACTCGGTGGAGATCTGGTTGACACAGTGGGGCTTATAGACCATGGCGACAAGCCGCTCCACATCGACCGAAAATCCGATATGGTGTAATGGTCAACATCCGACGCTCTCACCGTCCAGCTCGGGGTTCGATTCCCCGTATCGGAGCTGATACAATCGAAGAAGCTTACTTTTTTGCTGGTTTTCATTCATGATTATTCTTTTGTCATTTTTGCTTCGTGTTGTTTTTATTTTTCATTATTAAATATTGCGATTTTTCAAATTACAAATCAACTACAAATCGGCATGATTTATTTTACAATGGAGTGAAACAAAAAAGGCCAAAAATGCTAAACAAATAAAGGTAAAATAAATCCGTAACAAAAGTCGAAAAGCCTCATCTCCTCGCCTGTCAATCTCAGGCCGTCTTTGGGTGCCAGGCATCGGCGCTCCATACGCTGGCACAAGCGCTGAGCACCCGAGCACAGGCGGGCGCAGTTCAGGGTAGGAGAATACAGGTGGGCACGGGTAGTAGAGCACAGGCATTGCCGTCCTGTGCTGTCCTGTGCTGTCCTGAACTGGTCCTGCTGGCAGTCCTGATAGTGCTGCCCAGGCCACCCGCGTTGCCCGCGTTGCCTATATTACTTGTGTCGTAGCCACAATGCACTAAGAGTACAGCGATAGATATTCTCAAGAGAGTGGCTCTATGCGTCCTATTGTCCGATCCGGGCTCTGCGTCACTGTTTATAATGCCGAGGCGTGGTAATAGAACTTGAAATGCTTGCGTTGCCTGAATGTGTAATGGTGGTAAATGACCTAGATGTGGCGAAGGTTCTGACATATCATTATGTTAAACTTCTCGAAGACGTTATAATTATAAAAATGATACAGATTAGAATGTCCTCCTAGACCGTTATGATGGCACACTATGATAGAAAAATAAAGTGAGTGATTAGAAGGATCGGAAGGGAAAACAAGGAAAAGAAGGGATCTAAGACAACGATTTGGGTTGAAGCAGCTTGGCAATAGCCTCGTGCCCGTTCTCGACGGCCCGGTATAGCGGCGCCCAGCCATCGTCATCCTTCGAGTCGGCATCGGCGCCCTTTTCGAGTAACAGCTTGACAATAGCCTCGTGCCCGTTCTTGGCGGCCTGGCTCAACGGCGTCCGGCCATATCTATCCTTCGAGTCGACATCGGCGCCCTTTTCGAGTAATAGCTTAATAATAACCTCATGCCCGTTCTCGACGGCGTAGGTTAACGGCGTCCGGCTAAAAAAAAAATTCTTCGAGTTCGCATCGGCGCCCTTTTCGAGTAACAGCTTAACGATAGCCTCATGCCCGTTCTCGGCGGCGCAGCTTAACGGCGTCCGCCAAAAGCCATCCTTCGAGTCAGCATCGGCGCCCTGTTCGAGTAACAGCTTGACAATATCCTCGTACCCGTTCTTAGCGGCCAAGTATAGCGGCGTCCAGCCATTGTCATCCTTCGCGTCGGCATCGGCGCCCTTTTCGAGCAGCAGGTTAACAATAGCCTCGTGCCCGTTCTTGGCGGCCTGGCTCAACGGCTTCCAGCCAAATCTATCCTTCGAGTCGGCATCGGCGCCCTGTTCGAGTAACAGCTTGACAATATCCTCGTGCCCGTTCTTAACGGCCCAGTATAGCGGCGTCCAGCCATCGTCATCCTTCGAGTCGGCATCGGCGCCCTTTTCGAGTAACAGCTTAATAATAGCCTTCCGCCCGCCCTCGGCGGCGTAGGTTAACGGCGTCTGGCTATAACCGTCTCTCAAATCCGGACTATTATTGCTAAGCAGCGATCTTACCACGTTCTCAAGCCCGAAGTATGCCGCTAAGTGTAATCCCGTTAATTGCTTTGGGAAGTTTCGGGAAAAGTCGGTTGGTTCGTAACGCTTATAGGCCATCATTGCTTGGCCTGCCGCTGCGACTTTGTTTTCACTCTCGAGGAAGTTCACGACTCCTTGGCATAGAGTTGAAGCCTCACGGGCATGATGTCCCCAGTTCCGTGCGGCATAGTTGTAGAGCTGGTTCAACCGTAGACGATCTTCCACATCGTAACTCATTCGACAGGCCCCAGTATCAAAGACGGTAAATGAGAGGTAGGTAACGCAGGTGGTCGTGATATCAGCCTCTGCGTTGGGAAACCATTGATTTCGCGTTCGCTCGAAATATTCCTGCGTCGTATAGTGGACCAACCGGATGATGCCACTTTCTTCGTCTACCGTAACCAGCCCCGCGCACGCCGAGACCACATCTTCGATCTGTGGAAGGTTCTCTTCGTCAAGTTCTGATTCCCCAACTTCCACAGCAAGTGCATGGCGGAGTTCCACCGTGGTCAGCGGCCGCTTTGCGCAGGTGATCCATAACAGAGCCTGCTTGGCAAGCTCTTCCTGGCCGCTGACCTGCCCTTCGATGCGCTCCATTGCATCATTGTAGGCACTGTGGTATGCTTCAGAACCGGTGGGTAGTTTGGCAAGGGCAGCTCGAAGGGCTTTGGGGGATCGCTTTCCGATCAAGGAGTCAAGGTGAAGCTGAGCAAGTAGAAACATGCCGTCGACAGCGCTGACGATCTCAGTCTTGACTTCCTCTTGAAGGTCTATCCTCCTTTCGACAAAGGATGGTAGATGCGATATATGGCCGTCCACATATTTCCGTACATCATGCTCACTGGCCCGGATCTCCAATGTTGCACTCCCATTGAATTTTTCTGTGATGTCTGTTATGGATCGGGACGTCGCAAAGACTTTTGCTCCACACTTTGCCTGTAGGCCGAAAATAGCCGAGAGAAATTTCGAACGGCAACCACCGGATGGTTGGCACTCATCGAGCGCGTCGACGACGATAAAGACATTCGAATACAGAGCGGCCACGGCCTGGAGCGCTCGGGAGATCTCATCAAGTGATGGTCGCGTTTTCTTAAGCTTGTGACTCGTATAGAGAGATGCCACGGTGTCCGGGAGAGAAGGCCAATTGCTTGCCAACTGCTTCAACAGACTTGCGAGGAGGTCGTCTGCCTTTTGCTCGTTTTGCCGCCGGTAGTTGCAGTACAGGTAGGCGATGCCGACTTTTGGATCGTTCTGAAATCGCGTATAGAGCTCATCAACCACGATCGACGCAAGGATCGTCTTTCCCGCACCTGGAATGCCCGGGCAGAACAATGTTTGTTCGCTGCTCTCCACCCATCCGGTAAACTCCGCCGAATCTAGAAGCCATTGCCCAGTTCCTGCCTGCCGCCGATTAATGAAGTCGCTTTGTTGCGCCCCGTAGTCAATTGGAGTCAGCCAGTCGAGGATACTCTGTCGCTCTTCAAGCACCTCTCGGTCATCATGGCGGCGATGGAGCGCGTCCAGCCCATCTTGTACATCGACTTGCAAGTCCTGGAGGAGAGCTAGGCCATCCTTTAGCTCTGCAAAGTGGCCCTTGTTGTCCGCCGCACTTGTTTGGATCGCTTTGAGCAGCACCACAAGCTGCCTCTGATTCTCTTTCGAAGTCCGCTTGATCTCCTGGATCAGCGTCCGGGCATTGCTTGTCAAAGCCAGCTCCAACAGAGACTTTTCACGTTCCATTGTCGCAAAGATCTCCCTGATCTCGTTCTCCTTGAATGGCCATTTCAGATCCGCCAGTGCCTTCATTATTCCCTTTTTTGGTTGGAGCTTAGCCTCGACCGTGCGTAGGGCAACCCACAGCCTGCCCAGTGGAGCGTCGGGAGCCTCCAAGGCGTTGATCGTCTCCGACCACGCCCTGCCTTCGTCCGAGTCGTCTGCCTCATCTTTTAGCTGCTGGAGAATGGACTCGCACGCCCGAACCGCCTCGCGCAGGCGCCGCCGCTCCTCCTTGGCGCCAGAGGCTGCGGTAATGTATTTGACGACCTCGGAGGAAAGCTGGAGGACAGCCATGATGCTGGCGGATACACTGAGAGGATCCATTGCGATGATATGGCAAGTCGTGGACGATCGAATGGTTGTGCCTACAAGATTAGAACGATTAGCTTTGCACAGCTCCCGATGGGCAAGCAGATTGGTCGTGCTTTGGCATACCACGGTTGTGACCCAGCCGGCGACCTGGGCAGCTGCGACGTAACCGTTGTCGCTAGTCGCTCCTCGGTGCCCAGACCAACGCTATCGTTGTTACAGAGCGAGATTCCGTCTCGAGCGGGAGCTGTCGCGGTCCGGCTTGGTCAATTTAAGATGGGAGGGAAAAATTCAGCCCTCAGCCTTGCGAAGGAGGAGCTAGCGGGGTAATATTCCGCAGCAGAGCCGCAGCTGAGTCTGCCTCGTCGAACCCCGCGGGCATGGCCACCAGCCACACAAACGTTTACAGGCCATTGAATGTGAACTGAAATGGACGCGGCACTCTGGAAACGTGTGAGGTGCGGCTGTTTACATGCTGGTACAGGGGCACAGGGGGCATATCCCCGAAATAGGTGAGAGTAGGGGCGACAAATGTCAATGAGTGTTTTTGGGTTGTGTAGTAGGATGAATAAATTAGATCGAAAGCATATGATACTATTCAAAAACGACACTGTGAAACATAAGAATATTAGTTGCTGCTCTATCGAATACATCCCTTCCACCCGCTCTGCATTCGGGTTGTGTCTTTTTTTTCCCCTTTGTTTTTGCTGGTCCCGTTCGGTCACTTTTCTTGTGCCCACATTGTCTCTCGGGTCAGCATGGCCCAGCCGACCTCGGGTGGGACGTTTCGTGTAAGTGGATTAGTGGTCTCGGGTGGGAACATCCGTCACCTCGTCCTTTCCGCGCCATCGACTAACCTCACTTTGACAATGGGTCGCATCTCGCGATATGGCGAGACGACAACAAACAATGGCGCAATTGAGATGGAACGACGGCAACCGAGACCCAAAACAATTTCACATACAAGTATGTATAGATAAAGAATAAATAGTCGTAGAAGACCGATCTGTAGACATTGTGATTAGACGGTTACCAACAATCACCCCTGCCACACAAACACGCAATGGGCTCCATCGATACCTCGACCTTTGACCGCGGCAACCGCCCGGCGCCGTACCCGCTGTCCAAGACGCCCTACAACTCGGCGCAACCCGTGTCGGCCGTCATCATCGGCGCCGGCATTGCCGGCATCGCCACCGCCGTCCTGCTGCAAGCCAAGGTGCCCAATCTGACCTACACCGTGTTTGACCGGCACGCGCGCGTCGGCGGCACCTGGGAGGAGAACCAGTACCCAGGCGTGCGCTGCGACGTGCCCTCGCACGCGTACCAGCTGTCCTTTGCGCCGAACCCGCACTGGACCGAGTTTTACGCCGGCGGCGCCGAGATTCGGGCGTACTACGAGCGGACCGCCGAGACGTATGGTGTGGACAAGCACCTGAAGCTTCAACACGAGGTGCTGCAGGCAGTTTGGTCAGCAGACGACGCACACTGGCACATTACTGTGCGCGACCTTGTGTCGGGGACGGAATACACGGTCACGGCCCAGTTCTTGATCTCGGCCACGGGCCGGCTCAACAGTGCCGCGCCGCCCAACATTCCCGGCCTCGATTCGTTCCAGGGCGACATCGTGCACACCGCCCACTGGAACCACTCGGTCGACCTCGACAACAAAAAGGTGGCCGTGATTGGCAACGGCGCCAGTGGCATGCAGGTCCTGCCGGCCATCTTGCCACGCGTCGCCCACTTGAGCCACTTTGCCCGCACGCGCAACTGGGTGTCGGCGGCGTTCAATGGCGGACTCAGCGCACGGGCGGCACAAAAGGGCAACCCGGCCGGTCACTCGATCCCGGAAGAGACGCGCAACCACTATGCCTCACCGGAAGGCCAGGAGGACTACTTGGCGTACCGCAAAGAGCTGGACGCAACGTTTCACACAGGCTTTGGCGCCTTCTACCTCGGCAGCGATGCCAACTCCAAGCTGCGCAAAGACTTGACGGCCCTGATCTCGGAGAGAGTCGACCACGACCCCGAGCTCCTTGCCAAGCTGATCCCTGACTATGCACCCGTCTGCAAGCGCTTGACACCGGCACCGGGCTACCTCGAGGCCCTTAGCGACCCCAAGGTCGACTTCGTGCAGACGCCCATTGCCCGGGTGAACCCGACCAGCATCGAGACAACCGACGGCCAGACGTACGAAGTCGACGCTATTGTGACAGCCACGGGCTTCCCAGACAACTACACCCCCGCCTATCCGCTCATTGGCCGCTCCGGTGTCGACATCCGCAACGTCTGGGGTCCTGGGGGCAGTGTCGGCTACCCAAAGAGCTACTTTGGCGTCATGACTCCCGACTTCCCCAACTACTTTTTCGTCATGCAGACCCAGGGGACTCCCTTTGGCGGCACTGTGCCCGTCAAGTGTGAACAGACGGCCACCTACATTGCCGCCTGCATCCGCAAGATCCAGGCGCAATCGTATGCCGCGCTGGAGCCGACCCAAGACGCGACGGACGACTTTGATGCCGTCGTGGAAGGCTTCTTTGTGGACAAGTCCACCAGCGATTCTTGTAGTAGCTGGTGGAAGCAGGGACCGGGGCCCAGCCGCGTCACCATGGGCTGGCCCGGTACGATGCACCACAAGGGCGATGTGACGAGAACGCCCCGCTGGGAAGACTTTGCCTTTCAGCGGCGCAAGGACGCCCACCAGAACCGCTTCCACTACTTTCACAGTGGGCTCACCGTGCGGGAAGAAGAGGGCGATCCGGACGTTTTGACCTCGTACCTGACGACGGCCGCCGACGTCGACCTGCAGACGCTGCACGAGGGCTGGACGAGGGGGTACTGATGGAATGTGGGGTGGGACGGAGAGGGTGTGGGGAGGTTGCCGATACCGGATTTGCTGTTGTGCCGTATTGTACACAACGTCTGGGCATAATCGGCTCGTCCCCGACCATGAAATGTACATTGCTATCTATTGAACTCGTGTTGCTTTCCCTGTATGTGTCATATTTTGTCCGCATGTTTATTTTACGAATTGTCAAGTAAAGTGTTTTGACTAGACATGTACACAATGCCTACCAACGTACGTACGAAACACCATCCATTTGTTTACTACCCTTTCGTATTGCAACACCGACTGCCCCATTCTTAGCTCGAGAACGAATGTACGTCCTCCCAGCCAACAAGAGACCACATATTGCCGGACTCCAACTCCATGGTCCTCTGTCACAAAGCACATCGCGTATGCTACAGAAGCCGACGAGCCTCGCGTCCATGGCTGTGACAAGCCGCCGGAACCTGCCTTCGGCTGCTATGTCACCATCGACATTCCTTTCGTTGAGATCTCAGTTGAGAACCCGCGTGATGAGTACGGACTGGACTTGGTGCCCGACTGGGATGCCCTGGCCGCGCGCCACATCCACCTCATGCCCCGGCATCGGCAGGACTCATTACGGGCGAGTGCAACTGAGGTATGCCATGGGGACAATGTTAATTGGTGCACTCCCCCGTATTGAACCACTCTACACCTTTGTGGAAAGCGGGCGCCGCGTCGTCCGAGAATTGGCCGTGCCCCCGGAGTATGCTCCAGGAGATCGGGAGTGTGCCGAGACTGTCGATCGGTGTACAGGAAAAAGGGAACCAACGTCTGGTGAAAGGAAAAAACAGCATAATATACCACCCGAAAAACCTCATTGGGAATTTCCTTCTTTGGACGTGCACCTGTGCCGTCCCTGCACTATAGGCCGCAATTTTTCAATTGCCACAGAGGCCAGGCTGCAGAGCCGTTTAGGTCACTTTCGGTTAAGCCGTACGATATTTCCGGTGATGGCTGCTACATTACACTTCCACACGTCAGTGCCGGATCTGGAAATATGTTTAAAGATCAAGGAGCACATTCCCAGCGAAAACGGGTTTCGCCCGACAAGCAACTGGAAATCGGAAGCAGGACGGCGGATATTTTTTTCAGGCTGAGTAGGATGATACGAGTGATGCTTCCGGATAGACTTCATTCTTGGAGGTGTTCTATACTATACAACTTGGGGGTTTCCTTCGACTTCATCCAGGTCGTTCGGACGGTTCTCAGTGGACCAATGTGGGCTGGCATGCGTGTCTAGATAGCGTTTCCTCCATGCCATTCTACCCTTAACCCTTCTTTCTTCTGAATTACTGCCCGTGCTTCATCATCTTACAAGCTGTACCGGAAGCTCTTGTCCTCCTTGTCTGTCAGGTCTGACTTGGGCTGCCCGTTGGCGTCAAGCACGACGGGCTGCACGTCTTCATGATAGCCTGCCTTGTCCCGCTGCGCATTGTCCCGCGCACAGATGATACGGTAGACTATGATGGCAACAAACAGCGTGCACCACGTCACGATTGCACAGATGACGCCCGCACGATAGCGGGGGGGCTTGGTCCACAGCTGCGGCGAAGCGACGCAACCGGCACAGTAACCAATGAAAAACATGACGTTCACCACGGCACGCTTGGTATTGCCTTTGACATTAGAGGCCGAGAGAGAGAGGATAATCGACATGGACGCGGTGATGCAGGAAGCCTGCAAGAAAAGGAAAACGGTCAGCACAAGATTTATGTATGAAGGAACGAAAGAGAAAACCCACAATCCAGGCCGCCACAATGATGCCCCAGCGGGCGTCGGTGTTCAGCTTCAGCAGAAAGACGTTGCCGATTAGCGGCGGGATAATCAGGGCGAGGATCACCAGTGTTCGCTGTCGCGGGAAGACGGCGCAGAGGCCGACGCCGAACCACAGCATGGCCATCTGCACGGCGCCCGAGGGGGCCAGGTACAGCATCGCCTCCAGTGCGGTGTAGCCAATGTCCGTGATCACCAAGCTGGCAAACGCCAGCACGGGCGACTGCATGGTGACCAGCACGCCGAAGCAGAAGACGCACCACGCTTTGGGGTCCAGCATCGTCTCGCGCAGCTGCGCGGTGCTGAAGCTGGTCTTGTCGCCGCCCTCGTGGTCGCGTGCCATGCGCAGCGACAGCACGATGCGCTCGCGCGGGTTGAGGAACCAGGCGTCGCGCGGCCCACTGGGCACGAAGAAGAAGAAGAGCACGCCAATGAAGATGGTGATGGTGCCGCAGATGATAAAGAGCACGCGCCAGGCGGCGATGGCCAGGTGCTGCTCGTTCTTGCCGATGCCGTACATCAGCAGGCAGCCGAGGGTCTGGGCGAGACCGTTCATGCTGATCCAGAGGGCGGTGCGCGTGGTGTGCTCCGACTTACGGTACCAGATCGCCGTCAGCGTGACAAAGGCCGGTGACACGGCGCCCTCGCTGAGGCCGAGCAGGAAACGCACCGTGGCGAGGCCCGCCCAGGTGCTGGGTGCCGCCAGGCAGGTGCAGACGATGCCCCAGACGACAATGGTGACGCCGACAAATTTGGCGAGGTGCAGGCGGCTCATGAGATAGATGCAGGGGTATTCGGACACCAGCTGGCCAAGATAGAAGATGGAAAGCCAGACCACGAGTATTGCGACGTGGAGGTGAGGTGCACGTCCTCAATCATGCCGAACACCGCTGCGTAGCTGGTGGCCTGCTTGTCGAGGTACTGCAGGAAGAAGACAAAGCACATCTGGGACGTGGTCAGCAGGGAGGTTGGGATGTGGCATCTGCACGAGGGAGAGAAGAGCAAAGAAACACATACAAATGGCATCAGAACCATGTCAAGTTTGCGCACCAGCTGCCTTTCCTCTTCAGGGGTGTATGTCTCGTCCATGGCGAGCACGGCATCGGCCGTCTTCAGCGACACACACTTGGCCATCTTTTCTGTGTCCTCCCCAACAGGAGCGTTTTTCATCTGCTCGACGTCCTTGGTCTCAATCACCGAAGCCATGTTGACAATCTGTACTCGGCTCGTAATTCTCTGGTTGTGGTGTGGTCGATCTGGCCTGGCTCCTTGTCTCCCGTTGAGGAGAGGTTCGCCCTGTTATATATACACGACGCGTATAAGACATGATGCATTGGGCCCTGCAGGTGATGCTATCCCTCCTGTGCAGCTTGGCTTCGTCCGGCCACCCACGGTACCTGTTCTCTCGCATTGCCCCTGTTGTTCGATATCGGAGAGCCTTTGTGTTATCGCGTCCCCTGTTCGTCTGCGGAGAACCGGCGCTAAGACCTCTGCTAAGCGACACTGGCGTCATGTCCGATTCATTTGCGGAGAAATCGGCGCTACGGTAGCCTGGATGCCGACCGCATGCCATCGATCCGATGGCTCGGCACGGGAACAGGTCATTCCTTTGTTATCCCAATTTAATCAATCTTTTGTTGTCCCAATTCAATCCGTTTTATCCCATTGCAGCTTATGCTATCAGCAGCATATAAAGATGAATCGGTAATTGTTGCAACCTTATCAGCTCCTCTTCTGATTCCCGGAACAGCGCATGGAATTAAGATACTCTTCTCTCCTTAATCAACTATTCCGATCTCATCCAGGCCCTTTTATATCAGGTCAAAGTACTCGTCGATTAGGAGAAATTCGCAAAGGTAAGATAACTCCAGCTTCAGAAACTCTACACATTCCATCCCAGCAATTAATATTCATTATTTCTCCCTTAGTCATATACAATTGACGCCCTCGTTCGCCTCTACGTCGATACATCTCGACGCTTTGAGAGAAACCCCAGAGACCAAGAACAGCAAGATGACGCAAACGGGTGTCCCTCCCACGCTTCTCAAGCCGTGGCTGCGTGATGCGCCGCAGAGTTTTCTCTTCACCAACGCCAATGTCGTCGACGTGGTGGCCGGCGCCGTGGCCGAGAACAGGTACGTGGTGCTCCATCAGGGCAAGATCGAGTCCGTGTCGGCCACGGCACCGACCGACCTGCCGCCGGCATACAAGACGGTCGACTTGCAGGGCCGCTACCTCTGCCCCGGCCTCTTCGACGCCCACGTGCACCTATGCGCCACGCCGGGCGTCGCCGAGCTCGCGCAGATGATGTACACCCCTCACGACGTGTCCATCCTGCGCCAGCCCTACGTGGCCGCCATGATGCTGCACCGCGGCTTCACCACCGTGCGCGACTGCGGCGGCGCCCACCTCGCGCTCAAGGAGGCCATCGCAGACGGCCTCGTCGCGGGCCCCCGGCTCTTCATCGCCGGGCACGCGCTTTCCCAGACCGGCGGCCACGGCGACCACCGGCCGGCGCATACGCCCGCGCCCGACAGCTACGACTGCTGCGATACCAGCGAGCTGGCCAAGGTCGTCAACGGCGTGCCCCAGTGCATGGCCGCCGTGCGCGACAACATCCGCCAGGGCTCCGACTTTATCAAGATCATGGGCTCCGGCGGCGTCGCCTCGCCCACCGACCGGCTGGAGCACCTCCAGTTCACGGGCGCCGAGATCGCCGCCATCACCGAGTGTGCGCGCAACGCCGGCCGCATGGTGACGGCCCACACCTACACGCCGGAGGGCATCCGCCACTGCATCGAAAACGGCGTGCGCGGCATCGAGCACGGCAACTTTGTCGACGCGCCCACCGCCCAGCGCATGGCCGAGCTGGGCGTCTACCTGACGCCGACGCTCATCACGTACGCCGAGATGGGGTCGCCACGCTGGACGCGCTTCCTGCCGCCGGCGCTGCAGGAGAAGAACAAGCAGGTGCTGGCGGCGGGCCTCAACGCGCTGCGGGTCGCCGTGGACGCCGGCGTGACGCTGTGCTACGGCAGCGACCTTCTGGGCCCGCTGGTGGCGGCGCAGTCGCACGAGTTCGCGCTGCGGGCGCAGGTGCTGTCGCCCGTCGAGATCCTGCGTAGCGCGACCGTGAACCCGGCGCGGATGGTGGGCTGGGAGGACCGGCTCGGACAGGTCCAGGCCGGGTTCCTGGCGGACGTGCTCGTGCTGGATGCGAACCCGCTGGAGGATATCACGGTGCTGGACCAGCCGGAGACAGGCGTGCTGGCCGTGCTCAAGGAGGGGCGCGTGTACAAGAGCAAGTGGAGCGCGCTGCCGGTCGATGCAGAGATTCCCATCCGATAAGTTTATGGGGTCTGTGTACATTACTATACATCTTTAAATTCGATATCCGAGAAAATGCCGAAAATGGTTTCTTTCTACTATGCTACGTAGAACCCGCCCTTTTCATCATTCCAGGATGCTAGGACCCGGCTTCAGACCCCGTCCATCACATAGGACTTCCTTCAGATCCCACACCGTAGCTTCCCAACAGGTCCATGCTCGTCAAGCCGAGCAGACACATCTGCTCCTCGTCTAGGGGCCTCGAGAGAAAATTGACGTCCGCCGCTGTCCCGGCGCCGCCCAAAACAGGCAGGTCATACTGCGGCGGCAAAGGAGGCAGCAGATGTTGGGCCGCGAGTGGGGCCCACTCCATCAGGTCTTCGGGGTTGTCTCCGACGGCCAGCGCGGGCGCCCACCAGGCGCCAGCCGCCGCATCCGGACCCCGCGGCAGATAGTCCGCGCCGGCGGCCCACGACGGCGGAGAAAGCATGCCTCCTTCTGTGTCCTGCTGGCTGGTCGGGGCGTGACGCTGCGGCTGCTGCCGCGGTGGTGTGGGCGTGTTGCCTCGCCCATCCAGCCAGTGTGCCCATGCACGATACTGCTCCGCCGCAGAACGGCCCTCGGCCGACGCGCTGGGTGCACCGTCGCCGCCCGGGGCGGGCCCGTGGCTGGTCTGGAATGCGTGCTGGTACGATGCCGACTGCTGCAACTTTCGGTAGGCGTCGTCCGAGATGGACCGGAACTCCTGTACAAACCGCGCCGCGATCGACACGTTCGGGTTGCCGCGGGCCATGAACCGCAGACAGCCCAGGCCAAACGCGACACGCGCGTCGTAGCCGGAGTCGCGCTCCAGGATCCCGGCCACCAGCGTGATGGTGGTCGCAATGGAGCAGCCCTGGAAGTCGGTAAAAGAGAAGCGCACCAGGTTGCGGGTGCGCGCCAGGTGTTCGAACAGCCCCAGGATCTTGGCGGCCGCCTTGGCGCAGGACCGCGCGAGGGCGTAGACGGAGGCATCCACGCGCATGACTGGCTGGAGGGATGGCTGCAGCGGCTGCGGCGGCTGGGGCAGCTGCTGCGATGGGCTTGCCTCCTGGCCGCCGCCCGCGTCCTCGTGCTCGTCCTGCCGTAGGTGGTACCGCACCGTGGCCTGCGTTAGGAGCACGAGCGAGACCTTGCCCAGCACGATCCAGGCAAAGTAGTAGTTGAGGTGGAGATGAAACACGGCGCGGTACTTGGGGTCGCGCGGAGGCACGTTCTCTAGCTGCTTGAACTCGTCCGGCAGCGCGCTCTTCCACTGCCGCAACCGGTTCTCGTCGTCTGCTGTTCTTGTGGGCTGGGATACGTCGGACAACCATTCCCTGTCCGGTGTGAGCCAGTCCGTCCATGATCAGCCTCCAGTTTGGATAGCAGCAGCAGCAATGGGGAAAAGGACACGTTTGGGCGGCCAGGAAGGTAGGACCCGTCCCTTACCTTGGATCGGCGACCTTGTCGAGGATCTGGATCAGCTGCACAAAGGCAATCTGGAGGTGGATGTTATCAAAGGGCTGCCTCTTGTCCAGGTCAGGCATGGGCGCTGGCAGGGGCACGCTGCAGATGGCGGCATCCACCGTGCGTGGTCGGTTGAGTTTGACCGTGGAGCAGCTGTGTATGTGTTCAGTCAAGCAAGTCCGATGAGAAGCAAGCCGGCATTGGGGGCACGCGAAACAGGCAGCGCACTCACCGTTCGACAGCATAGAGAGACCACCAGAGACGGCGATGGACTTGGCGCTCGCGGTCGTTCCCCGCCATGCTGCCCTCCGCCTCAATATGGAGGTCGGAAGCCGTGGCCATGCGCAAGGCCATGCCCAGGTCAATGAAGCAGGACCTCGCGCTGGTCGACGGACATACATAGACAGCCAGCACAAAGAGCGCCTCGACCGACCGCAGGCAGGGGCGCGCCAGGATGTCGGGCACCAAGCTCCGGGCGTGGTCGTAGAACGGACGCCCGGGGTCAGTATGGTCCACAAGGACGACGCCGTCATCAGTGCCATCTTCCGGCGGCCGCTCCAGCGCCGTCCACTGGCTGGCGAGCGCCAGCACGGCGAGAGCCAGGCAGACGAAGCTGGCGTCCGAGCGCAGCGGCGAAGCCGTGTCGGCGTAAAACTCGTGCATGTCGTCCAGGAGCTGGCTCTGGTCAAAATAGAAAAAGTTGTCGAAGCTGTGCCGGAAGCAGACCCGCAGGAGGAAATCGGCGACGGCCCGCGGTGGGAAGGCTCTCACCGCGGCCTCAATGCGGGCCAGCTCCAGCGGCCTCAGGCTGGCAGGGCGGGTGATTTGCTGCTCCGTCTGTCAGCCAGCTGCACCTCCATCTGCTGCAAAGGAATCCGAAAGTGGAGTTGGACGCACCGCCTGCATGGCCACCATGTCGCTGACGTCGCCGGAGGCGGTCTGCTGGTCTTCCACGACAAAGACATGCCGCAGCTTGGCCAGAAATTGAGGCCATAGAATTGTTTCGGTCCGCACTGCGCCATACGGCGTCGCCGCCGCCACAGTGTCAGTCACGATGAAACTGGTTCATGGGTTTAGGGGTCGACAAGTTCACTGGTTCGCCCCAGACCTCCACTGTGCTTACTTGTGTCCATGGGGACGATTCCTTCCAGGGACACAGCATCATCTTGAGGGGTCCCGACACTAGCTGCCGCCGATACGTCTTGAAGTCGAAATGGCCTCGAGCCCTCCGACGGTAACAGCTCTCTAGGGCAAACAGTCAGCCTCGTCCGGCACACAATAGATGGTGTGTATTGCTCCTAGGTTGGCAGGTGGCACGCATACTTTGGAAACCGGCATCGTAGATTGTGTTTCGAGCATCGCTGGCAGCGGCCGGGGGTTGACTCAATGCACTTGCTCTTGCGGGCCTTGCATAGATCGCATCTAGACCACGAAGTTAGCCGATCGCCAGTCCAGAGTGCATTGGAGACGGAAGCGCGGCTGTCATCTACGCACGCTCTTGTGCCACGCTTGCGGTTTTCATCGGCAACACGGCGACGTCTTCGTCTGCGTTCGGCGGCGTCCAATTCCATTGTGGAGGCAATACCCAGGAAACTTGCCAGGAAGACGGGGACGGCAGTGAGGAACGGTCGGGATTATGTCCGTCTTGATATGGGCTATGCCTTGCATCGGATGATGGCACTTTACAACGCCCACCACTCGGTAATCTGGACGACGCTAGGCCATATTGCCGACGCGGTTATCTTTGCTAGCCAGCAGTTTGAGTTGAATTGAAGTTTATTCCGCCCGGAGGCACTAAGCCTAAAGGGCTCGTCTGTACTATGCTTATGTAATATCGGTCTAAATTGACATCGCCTGCTCTTCGTCCTGCGTCTTTTTCTTTAGTTACCTCTGTTGATGATGCTCCCTTCCTATACGTCGGTTGGGTAGTTCGGCCTCTTGAAGATCCTCCCTTAAGTGTTTAGGGTTTTATAACTGGTGTTTGAAGCCGGGTTTATTACTCGTTGGGTTGGTATAATTGTTAGCGGGGGGGTTTTAGTAAGAGTATTAATTTAGGTTTTATTTATATATCTTTATTATACTATCTATCTTACCTTCGGTTCGTAATTTAGTCTCCCCGTCGTTAAGGCGTATTTAATTATTTTATATTTACTTGCTGTGGCGCAGACGTCCTTTTCAAAACTCATCAAACAACGGGGACAATTCTCAAAGAAGCCATGGGAAGACATGGCAGCACGGCGGATTCCGGTGATTGGCCAACTAAACGAGCCAGACCATTTGCGAATCGAACTTATTTTTGAGTTTCAAGCTGCGGTGGCACCGATGCTCAGGTATTTAGCGGTGCCCAGGCGCATGGTGGACGTAGTCGGCCATGTCCCCCACGTTTTGTTAACCGCGCACGAGAAAAAGAGACAGAGGGAGAGGGACAAGAGCAATCTGGTCGTGGTGAGGAGAAAGTCGTAGCTAGATTGATTCTTATTGTTCTCATTGTTATTATTGTTCTTATTGTTCTTAATGTTCTTATTGTTCTTATTGTTCTTATTGTTCTTATTGTTCTTATTGTTCTTATTGTTCATCTCGTTCGTCAATTTCGGCATACAGTTGTTCCACCCACAACACAGCGACCATTCAGCACGCAGAATCCCGAACATACCATTTTATTGCATCTGTGAGCTAACCATACCCCGGAGCATGCTCCGAGAGACTGGGTGTTTGCCGAGACAGTTAATGGTTGCGTAGGATATAATAAGAAACAACGCCTGGTAGATGGGATGGAAGCCGTGGTAATTAAGATTAAATTTTCTTTTCACTTCGACCTTAAACAGGAGATATTGTGACATTGCTGCTTAATTGTAGACTTTACGTTGCTCATTATCCTGCGGCATAGAATTCTGCCTGTCGTTCATGTTGCAGCGCATATAGGGCGTCACCTCTGAGCATATACGAAGGCACAGTGTTTCTTTTACTTCTATTCTTGTTGTCTTCTGTACACCTCTTTTTCAGGTTTCAATGTGTTTATTTACTCGCTGCAGGACGGACGCGGCACATACGTTTCCCCAGGTGTATTTAATGCCTCTGTGTCTCCCTCTTTCAACTCCTTGCATCAGCGAAGAACCGCCCGGCACTGGAACACCCCCTTCTGCTGCGCTTCGGCGTCGTACTCAAGGGACAGCACAAATACAATGAAGCAGCTTGGCTGAGCGAGACCGGCTCCTCCAAGAAAGAGGCAAAGCCATCCGGTACAAAATCCAAAAGGCAATCCTGAAAGACAGCACCCACCTGGCCATGCTATGGCGTATGAAGGAGTTGCGGCCGACGCCGGTCCGACTTGTGCCCGACTGGCGTACCGTGCCGCGCCAGAGACCAGGGTCCGACTTCAGGCTGTACCAGGAGCCGGGCCCCGACACGGACTCCATACTAGCCAGACTCTTTCGGAACTTGGAAAGAAAGCGTCGCGTCGGAATGTTGCCTTAAGGTTTGCCATTAAAGTCTCGCAAATAGGGACATACGTCCAGTTCGATGTGGATGTGCCAGAGCATTTGGAGGCCGCCATCGAAGCCATAGAGTAAAGTGTATAGAGGAAAAATTGACTACGCCTATCATGCCGTTCACCCAAGTTTATGCATTTTTCGTAACTTTAAAACCTAAAAAATAAAAGCTAGAAGAGTCTCTATTGGCCCAACATATACATACATCGAAGGGCAAAGTGGAGGCGTCGAACTTGTGGGTGCTTGGCATTGTCAACAGAAGACTGGTGCAGGGGTCCTCCCGACTAGACGCGGGTTGTGCAAGGATAATAGTGCAACAAAGAAGGCAATAGCAGCACCAGTCCGGTCCAGTTTCTCGATTACGTGAAATTATTCCTGCTGATCTACCCGTTTATCGTTCCTTTATCTCGCTCGAAACCTTTCGTATTTTCTGCACGTACAGAAAGTCTGTCCACGACATTTCCCGGTATTTACACCTGAGAACATCCGTTTCACCGTATATTCACCCGCGCTGTCCGTCTCCGCGATGCAAGCCGAGGTAAGAGCCATTTTGTACCAGTCCGTCACAAATACCACAAAGAGAGAGAAGACACGGATCTGACCACGCTAGAACGGCAACGAAAACACCAGCACCGAACGGGCCAGGGAGCGTGGATACGAAGGGATTGATCTGGCGTTCTCGTTCGCTATCTCCGCAGACCCCAGAGGCTCTCCGTGGGCGGCCTCGCATGGAGAAAGTCCCAGGTTCGAACTCGATGTACGTGCGGATATACTAGCCAGAGAGCGTCGGCTCTGGGACGACATCCAGGTACCGAGGACAGAGGCGGAGGCGCACAGGATCCGTCACCACGAGGCCCTGAAACAGAAAATCAAGGAACAGATCTACCGAGATCCCAAATTGCATGCAATTTTGCGGCATTCACAGAAGATGTCTTCGAAGCTGAAAAGCTATCGGATACATCCGGCGTACTGGAACCCGCAACCGGACCCAGACCCGGAGATGAACAAGGTGATGAGGGCCTTCGTAAAACCTCACCGGGTCAAAACACTACCCGAGGGCATCAAATACGACATCAAAAAGGTCGTAGACGAGTTCAATATCAATGTCCAGGTGCCTGTGTGGTTGATGCCTGCACTGGATGAACTGGTCTAACGGGATGAACTGGATTAGAATGTATCTGGACACTATTTACCCGGTAATTTGCAAAAGTCAATGATTTGGGAAAGCGAGATAAAAATTAAAATCTACGTCCTTCCCGATTTGGCCCAACAGACATCAGACGGGAAGGCGGCGGAGTCGGCCTGCCGGTGTGTGGCACTGTGAAATGAAGGCGACGCGGCGATGTAGCGCCGTATTTCCGTGTGCAGGCCGAAGCGTACTTTGTCCAATCGTGTATGTGGCACTTGGTCATAAATGGTACTAGATGAGGGCTTTGCAAGGATATTAGGACAAACAAGGCACAAGCAACACGACGGTGCCCGCTTATTCATTACGTGGTATCATACTCCTGGCTTCCCTATATATCCTTCTCCATCTCTCTGGAATCATGTATCGTTGTTGAGTGAAGAAGCCCCGTCTACAATCCATCTCAGTATCTTTGAGAAGGCACATATCACCGTATGTTCAACCAACTGCTGTACTCGTCTCTACGATGCATGCTAAGGTAAGAGCTGTTCTCTGGCATCTCGTTTCAACGGTGCAAGGAAAGAAGAAGATGACCTGAACACCCCAGACCAGCATGAGAATTCCGGTACAAGACGGAACAAGAAGCCTCGAGACGACAATATTGACTTTGAAATCGAGTTCTTTGTCGCAGCGGACCCCAAGGTTCCTAGACCGGCGCCTAGACCGGCTCCGGCTCCGGCACCTCGGCGAGGCCCCAGATTTGAACACGACCTCAGTGGATTGGACGCCAAACTGCGTCGGCTGGAATACATTATCGCTAAGCATATCTCCAAACTACGCGAGCACGACCGTGAGAGAATCAGGAAAGATTGTATCGCCATTACCGACACTATCAAGATACAAGTCTGCCAAGATCCGTGTCTTGACGCAATTTTACGGTTCTCAGAACAAGCCGCCAAGCCAGAGACCTCCACGGATCATCCCGCCCTTGCTTTCAAACTCTGACCCGGACTCGGACATCGGCTCGGACCCAGAGATGGCCAGGCTGTTCAGGGCCTTTAGAAAACCGAGTTGGCACACTTCCCAAGGGAATCCAATATGACATCTCGAGGACGGGAGAGCATTTCCAAATCAATGCCAAGTTGCCCTTCCCGTTGATGTGGTTGATGACCGTCGTAGCAAAGCTCGAATAGGATGAGGGCGAGCTATGGTGCGGTCTTCTTAGAGTTACTTTGTTGCATTCTCTTTTTATTTTTATTATGCGTCGTTGAGTGACATCCCCTAAATAAGAAATCATCAAGGTGATATAACCAACATCGGAGAAAGGCCCATGCAGAGCCGAGCGCCGGGGCCGACCTAACGCTTTCTTGTTTTCCTTATGAGATCAGGGGCTTCTCTCGTAGCTTGTTGTTTCTTGGCACAAGAACAGCCCGCGAGAGGAGCACATCCACGTCAACACGTGGGTCTCGTACGCCGACCAGGTCCCGGACCACGGCCCAACCGTCGCCCATATCAACGTGTGCGGCAGCAACATTGCGCCCAACACGACGGCAGTACCCTTGTCGAGTGTCAGTGTCAGCAGCAGCAGAAGCAGCAGCAGCAGCAACGTAGCCACCACGCTTTCCACAAAGACAACGGCATCGCCGATTGCCAGCACCAGTGCCGCCGCTTCCGCCTCTGGCAGACCCTCCGACACCCCCTTTGACATGCTCTCCGGCAAGGGCCACCTGCGGTCCGTGTCGCCCGGCGTCGCCAGTGGCAGCGGCCTTATCTCGGCCGGCACCTAATACTGCGGCGGCGGCACGCTGACGACTTACACGGCGACGGTAAATAGCACCGACAACACCGCGTTCACTCTCGCCACGTCAAAGGGCCCCTGCGCCAGTCTCGACACGGACGCGTTGCTGTCCTGCGCCAGCACCGTCACGATGCCCAGCACCTTTGGCTAGGGCGGCGGCGCGGCAGCGCTCACCGCCGAGCCCCTCGGACAAGGGCAGCAGCAGCGGCCGAAGCAAGAAGCCTCGGTCCTGATTAACGAGCGGCTACTTTGATGGCAGTTTTCTTCTTCTTCTTCTCCTTCTTCTCCTTCTATTTTTTGGGACCGCAGGATAAGGCAACGTTGGCTTTGTTTGGTTAGTTTTGGCTATATTTTTTGTTCTGTTATTTTGCTCTTTTCCTCACATACCATGCTCGTTGCTTTTCTTTTCTGATTTTGTTTTTATGTCGTCGCGGAGACTAATCTTCAGATACATTGTATTCCAGCCGTTTTGAGCGCATATACCCTTATACATTGAGCATTACTCTTCGCCCATATATTATTTACATGTTTTGTAAACTCCTAGTTAGGATACAAGTGCTTGGAGATATTTGCATGCCTTTTTCAATTTTTTTTTTTGGAATAAAATTACATAAAATACGTGCATTTTTCTTTGAAGCCTTTCTCGAAAAGACAGTGAATCATGATTGTTGTTGCACTCTCACTTTTTTGGTATACCCGGATGTCCCGTTTCTGCACCGTGCATTGCAGCATGTGAGTCTGGTCAGTGGGCGGACGTCTTGCTCAAGTTGGGCCGCAATGCGATTAATGAGAGGAAAAGAAAGGGAAATAAGAAGAAGAGAAGAGACAAAGCCATGGCTATTCCCATTCCGCTTCTGCGTCCTCGGCCTCTTCTCATGACTCTTTCTTGATCTTCTTCCCTCCATCGGGACGACCAGGTTCCGCTGGTTCCATTCTGTGGCGGGGACCCCAAGAAAGCACTCTCGGCGCTCTATGGGATATTGTTGTAAATCAAAGAGAAGGGAAGCAAAACCGAGAAACTGCCTCAACGTGCCTGGAGGAACAGAGGAAGAGGGTGTGACAGCTTATGCATGGCCTTGCATGGCCTCTGACTGCGTGTTTCCCCACGTACCTGTCGAAGGAGTCGACGAACTCGCAACGAGCGGTTAACCTGCTGAATGGGGAAGCCGACTGCTTTCCAGTCTCTCCAGGCTTTCCCAATTCTTTCCCCGGGATAACCGTATTGGCGTGCACGTTTGTTCCCGATGAGCTCACGTTTCTCCCACGTTTGTTTCCCCTCCCTTCCCTACTTCCCTCCCAAAAGAACACGGCCGCCGCCCGATATTGCCATGCCCATCGATATTGCACAAGAGGAAGAGAGCGAGATTGGGGAAAATACCTCTTCCCACGTGAGCGTCTTTAATTTGACAGCTGCACTCTTTCTCTCATTCACTTTGTATTGCGGCGGCAACCGGTCGTCATGGGCCGAGGGTACTCTCTACGTCGTAAGAACGTGCTTTCTTTTCCATCACTTCTCATCTTCATTTGGGACGACAATGGTATTCCCGGGGATGCTCTTCTTACTGCCTCTTCCTCTTCTTGTTCCTTTCCTGCCACTGCCCCTCTTTTCCGGGCTCCTGCAGGCTGACTTGGCCGATGTTCAACAAGAAAGGAGAGAAACGACAAAAGTTAACCCGCGCTCTGCAACCCGTTCTGCTCCGTGGGGAGCTGCAAGTCAGGAAAGAAAGAACCCCTCCTTTTCCCATTTCGGGTCGGTTTCTGTCGTGAGTCGTCCAAGTCGTCATATGCAAGCTCTCAAGGCCTTTCCTTTGCTCTTGTTGCTCCCCTGCTTCTTTTTTTGGGTCTGCAACCCCTCTCGCCTTCTTCCTGCAGGTTTTAGGGTACAGTCTTCCTTTTTCTGTCGGTCTGCAGGTGAGGGCGGGGCAAAAGGGCCAAGGGCACGACTGCAACTGCGACTGGGCTGCAACGGCGACGGCAACTCTCTGTGAGCCGAGCTTTCTTTTTCTTCCGTCTCCGACAAAGAAAAGGGTCCCCTTCCTCTGGACCCCATCATCTCTCCTCCACCGGTACAAAGAGAGCATGAGACCCAAAGAAAACGAATAAAAAAGAACAAGCGGTCAAGTTGACGCCGACAGACTACGGGCAACATGTCGGGATGTTTTGTCAGGGACAAGGAACAGTCTTGCAAAGGCGACTTCGGGCGTCTGCATCTGTGTGCGGGGCTCACTTTCCCTCTTCCTGTCCCTCACCTGTCCCACTCCACCGAATGGGGGTCGTTGCCGCCCTGTTCTGCATTCCAGACGATTGTCACCGTTTTGCTGTGTGTGTGTGTGTTTGTGTGTGTGGTGCAAGTCGGAGTCATTTCCATGGCATGCCTTTGATGAGTGCATTCCGGGCTTGCAGTCGCAACTGGTGCCTGCCGCACTGGCACTGGTCCGATTGGTAAACCTGCTACCTGTCCGAGCACGGCGCCGAGGCAGCAGCTCTCTTTTTTTTGTCATGAGATGACTGCTTTCTTGCTGGGAACATTATGCCGTACGGAAAATTGCAGCGTACTGCCTGTATTGTTCACCTTTAAAGATTGTTGGGAACGTAGTGGCACAGGGCACACTACGGAGTACAGAGCACACAGATCGGAGGGTCTAGCCTGTTCAAGGATCACGAGTTCCACGAGGTCCACGAGTTCGAGGACAGGAATAATAAAGACCCCTTCCAAAGAACCGGACGCAGCGACGTGCATTAGTCTGGCGGGCGGACAAACGAAAGAAAGGCACGAGAGCGAATTCAAAGGCGAGGCAAGGCCGAGAGACGAAAAAGGAGGGTGCTTATTCTCGAGGTTGGGGGACAGAGGGGATCTCGGCCTGGCCACATCCATTGCTGCGCTTGTGATTTGTCAGTTGACTTTTTTTGACTCTCTCCCCCCTTGCGGAGCCGTGCAGAGGACTCCGTATGGTGGGAGGAAAGAAAGCCATTCACTTCACCGCTAGAATCGGATTGGACGAGTGGGCTACATACAGCACGGACTGGACGAACTGTGGACTGCAGAATAGACTGCAAGGACCGCAAGGCGGGCGGCTGTCAGGAGACGCTGACAGGCTGGATTTTCAACGTTCCGAGTTCATCTGGAACAATCACATTGAATCTTGGACCTTGGACTTTTGAGACGTCAGAGCAAGAGTCATGCTCCCTCATATCGTCCGGCTGCAGCCTATTGTGGCCGAGTGCGAGTGACGAGAGCCGCCCGAGTTTGTAAGACGACAAAATCGATCTCACTGTGCTCGTATTTCTGCAGTTCGAGGCGTATTGTTTCCTGTTCTAGGCTTCTTCATTTCGAGAGGCAAACTTCACTGTGGCCACTGGAACGACGTATTACTCCATAATTACGTAGATACTGTCGCCGAATTTATTTCTTTTTTACTCGTGGCTATTTTTGACATTTTGCTTTTCTGTTTTCCCCCCAGCTTCTATCGTCGGACCGAGATTGATTGTTACTTCACCACATAGCGGGCGCCCTCTGGAGAGAGCGAGACATGCTTGACATGGCCTGCTTCACGAACTTTAGGGAGGAAAGGATCGCCATTGGCTGGGAAGCAAGGACAAACCGGCTTTTTGGGCTTTTATTTTTTCTGTGTAAAAAGGGCTGGGCCATCGTCACTCGTCACGGTCCCCGTCCCGCCTGTCACAGGGAGCTGAAATCGTGTTTGCAAGGTGGTGGTGTGCCCGGAGCCCTGTTTACGAACAAGACGACCTGAACGTAGTTATTTTTGCCTTCAGCCTGCCAGGCAGCGTATTGGAGAGCGAGGAAGGCTCGGAAAGAATAAAAGCCTGCTGGCGAACGAGTGACATATCGCTCGGTCCGTCTGGGTAGACACGGCTGTGCGTTTTTTGGCGTTGCTCACGCACCACCACTACAACACCACAACACAACACCACCCCTCACATCGGCGTCGACGTCAGGACGTCAAGACTGTGGCGAAAGAAGGAGGAGGAAGGAGAGAGAGAGACACGAGAGAACATCTCGTATGCACGATGTGTAAGGATGGATCTGGGCGTCTGGAATCGGGAACGCCCAGGTTGCTGTCAGGCTTGCCGTCTTTGCTCAGCCGACTGTCCAATCGTGTCGCATCCTTTCCCTTCCTTCTTCCCTTCCTTCGACCATCAATCATCATCAGCGCCTCCTGCATCCTCGCATCCTTGCCTTGCCTCGCCGCTTGCATCCTTTTCGATGAGATGGCTGAGATGGCTTACCTGTTCTTTCTTGTCTCGTCTATTCCTCATTTCATCATCTACACCCTACGAGATGACTCCACGACGATGGCAACAACCATCTCCTTCCCAACTGGGAAGGCCAGGAAGAAAGAGGCGCATGCCTGCCTATTGTTGGCTGTCTGTTGCGACGTTGTTCGTTGTTACTGTCTGGCCTGTGATAATCGTGAAAACGGAGGTCAACATCAAACACGAGTAATTGGCAGAAAGCCTCGTGCATGGTCGAGGTTCTCTGCTACGCTCGACAACTATCGACTGCGGCCAGGCCCTTTCAGCTTCACTGGCAGACTGGTCAGATTCCAAGATATGACGAGTGGATGCCCTGCAGTGGCTTGTGAGCTTCTGTTTTTGGCACACATTCCTTTTCAGCTGAGCCTGCCCGCACAAGCCAGGGCAGGGCCAGCCGGGCAGGGCAACAAACAGGGCAAGCAGTAGGGCACGGCCTGGCCTCCAAGGGGCCTGGCCCGCACTCTCAACGCTGCAGCAGGCTGACAGGGCTGTGCTCTTGCAAGTAATTACGAGAATCATTCAATGGTATCGTGAACAAGACGGACGACAGACCGATACGGAACAGGAAGCTGCCAATATAGTCGACAGCAGACACTTTTTTCCCCCCTCTGGCTGGAGTTCCTCTTTTAGGAGTATCCGTGAGTGTCAAGAGGCCGTTGCTTTTTTTCTTTCTTTTTTCTTTACCATTTTCAACATCGTGCCTATCGTATGTCCCGTATGTCCGTTCGCTCTTGTTCTCTTGCGATATCGCTGTGGATATTGTGTTTGTTTGTGAGAATGCCCCGTTCTCGTGCACATCTACCAAGCCGCGGGTCTTGCATAACTTGGTGTCTGTTTCCCAGTAGCCGAATATGGCAAGAGGAAGGTGCTCCTGCAAGGCATCAGGCGCGCAGAGACGCCCAACAAAAGCAAAGCAAGGGCACACCCTATTCGAAGAGGACGATACCACGATGCTAGATGACCCCATACGGCGTATTGCACTCCACAGCAAGTCCAAGGCTGGGACAACAAAAACCTGAGCTGGTCAGGGTGGCTGTGAGGTTTTTTTGTGGGCAACGATATGGAGAACGGGGAAACGACGCTCGACACTCGACCGTAAACAGACGCCAGCAAGGATCACTGCTTTCTGCAACAGAGGGGCAGGAGCAGCAAGTGCAAGGGGGGCAGAACAGTGAGGGACCAGCTAGCTCCCTTGTCCGATGCGGTTGGTCTCTCGTCTGTTTATGTTCTTGGTCTTCTTTGGCCAGCTTGGTGGACATTGGCCGCAGGTGGATACAAGTACAAAATCGAATTCGTGGTTGGGGCTTTGGCGAACTGGTCCGTTGCTGCAGCTGCAGCGTGCATCTTGAACGAGGCGGAGGGCTTTTGATGGGCATGGACGGGCAATTGTCTCGAACGTAATGTCTCTGCACAGCCGTTGTCATGAAAGTCAGACTGGTAATCCGTATTGACGAATGCATCACGTCACAAAGACAGTCGTTGTCTTCAATCTCGAAATGCACAATCCTCAAATGCACACAGCTTCCCGAGGAGGTGGCACGAACAAAAGAAGACCCAAGGAAAAAGTAAAGTAAAATAAAACAAAATAACATGCCAGGAGCCAGCCTGCAACAACGAGCCAACCAGTGATCCGGGCGTCTGTCCCACTAGCCTGTGCACCGTTCGTAAAATAGGACAGAAGCAGAGAAGGAAGAAAAAGAGTTGTGGTGTGGGTGGAGAGCGCGAGAAGGCAGGAGGCAGAACAGAAGGTTGGGCGTGAAAATGGACCTCGTGAAAAAGGGGCTTGTCTGTGTCTGGACCATAACTTGCGGAGACATGAAACGGTGGAAACCGCAAATGAAAACGGAGTCACGAAACGGAGCTAGTCCTCTGGACGCCAAAACAACAACAAACCCACAGGCGAGACAAAAGGAGAGCGAGACAGCCAGACAGGCGAGACAAAAAAGGACACAGTCAACGCAATCAGCCAAGCACCAGCAAAGAAACGAAATGAAAAACTGACCAACGAGGAGACGAGAAGCGACGAGACCAACCCCCAGATGAACCAAATGAGTTGCTAATCAGCCCCTGTGACAAGGAAACGAGTCAACGGCCGGTCCTGACTCCTCCCTCATCTTGGAAAAGAAAGGAGAGAGACAACGAAGCGACAACAGACGTCGAAGATCAGTCATGAAAGAACATGAGGAACTGCACCATTGCTGTCGCATCACCAAGGGCTGCAGCGCGCCACAGAAATGCGCTGGCCGTGCATGGCGTTTTTTCCTTTGTAAAATGCTTATACATAACACAAGCCGGCTGGCGTCGAGAACACCGCGGCGTCCACCACGGCGTACGACGAGGAGCAGAAACGGAACTTCAAAAATCTTGTGCACCTCTCGGCAATGCAGCCGAACCATACAAAACCGACAGAAACGACTCTCTTGTGTATTGCAATGCACCTTGTGCGATGCGACAGGATTGTGTCCATGAAAGAGAGTGAGCGAGGTAGCGACAACACGTGACCTGCAATTTGACGTGTCGTCGTTTGTTTTGAAATTTTGATATTGACCTCATTTTATTGAACGAGGGTCCCGTTTTTTGCACGTGGTCCTTATTTTGGGTGATCTCCTTCTGCCTTCTTCGCATTCTGGAATGCTTTGGCTCTTTATTTGTGTTATGCAACGTGTGACGCGTCGTCGTCTTTTCATTTCGTTGTCTCTTGTCGTTCTCTCTTATTCTTGCATCTTAACGACGTACAGCGACCCTTTACCTGCACTTTGCGCGGCAGAAGAGGAGAAGAAGGCCGAGCAAAAACAATAACAGCAGCTCGGTATGAAATTTCGGTGGATGGATTTCCGGGGGGATTACGTCGTTAGGAAGGGCAATTTCACGGCATCTGCAGCGCGCCCATATTGTCCTATATCATCCCCATACGCCGTGTGCTATTGAGACAGGAACGGCCAGGAACAGACGGGAAAAGGCACAGATGGGCACAGCACCTATATCTCAGCAATAGCAGGCTGAGGCGGCTGGGGGCGCAGGCTGAGAAGGACAGAAGGACCCTGGATGCTGTTTTGATTTTTGTCTTCTTTCCCAGAACGGAGGATAAGAGATATTTTTGGGAGCCCTACGTATTTTGGTGTGCCTCATCTCGCGTGTGTTTTGGTGCCTACGACGTAGAATAATTGTGAACTGCGTGTTGTCGCTACTGGCGCCAAACAATAAACCCTGCGGATATTCTGATCTGCTTGCGAACGCCTGCCTTGGTTTTCTTTTCTTTGCACACACTCAGACAACTCTCTCTTGACACAGCCGAAGCGGAGACCCTGATCTTCGGACTGTTCTGTGACGGAGAATGAAGAACGACGTGGGAAAGAAACGGAGTCGAAGCGGGCCTGCCAAAGACGAGGGCGAAGAAAAAAGAAAAATAGAAGGCTTGTAAAAAGGGAGGACCGTTGCACTGTGGGGCGCCCCCCCCCCAAACGTGGCACGCCCTCGCCCAGGGGGAAACCCGACATGCCGGAGAGTGACACTTTCGAGGGTTGACCTTTCTGCAGGCGCTTCAAATCAAAATATCCGAAACGAACGTCCCAAACCACAGCGAAACGGCAAAGGAAAGAAGAAGAGCAACAAGAACAGAAGAGAGACAGACCGCCCGCAAGGACGGCACAGGGCACATCCCTCGCCCGCAACGGGAACATCAGACGAAGGGAGGGGAGGGAAGGAAGGCACAGAACAATGCTTGGTCGCGTTCGTACCGTACGGAGTAATAATATCTTAAAAGTACTCGTCGAACGGTCGTCTTTTGATACCCGCCCTCGTTGCCCTCACCCGAGAAGAAGCGGTCTGGCAAATCGGATCGTTTGGGACCCGCCGAGGTTGGGGGTTTCTTTGCTCGCTCTTGGCCACTCGCAGCCTCCTCTAATTCCTGCCTTCTCCCTCTTGCCTTCTCTCTCCTACCTTTTTATTCCCTTCCGCCAAAGACGACGGGCCACGAAAGACCGTTCCAATGAAGATGGGACCCTGAGGAACGAAATACCCTTTTTCACTTTCCACGTAGCTCCTTTGCAACCAACAGCCGCTGTAAAACGACGGCGTCTGCAGACTTCAAACTACAGACTGCAGCATCGGCAGCATCTGCAAGACGACCTTTCACTTTCGTTACTAATATCCCGGTTTATTCTTGTTCGTCGCCGTCTTCTGTCGTCTCCCTTTTCGTTAGTCTGTCCCAGTAAAATAAAAGGGGGTTCTCTCTATCGCAAATTACGTCGTAAATTCAGCGATCGTTGGGTTCTTCAAGACTGCAAGTCTTCACTGGTTTTCTTTCATTCAACAAGTCTTCTCGGCCTCCCAAACCCTTTCTAGCATCCCCGTTCAATAGACCCTGGAGCTAGGCCGTGGTCTGGCGTTGTCTGGCGTCTGTTGGGCTTCTCCTCTTTTTATTACGCAGCTCTCATTTTGTTTTCCTATTATTGGCTCTTCTATTTTGCAGAGTCGTAGTGCCACTACTCCCTCCGTAGGACAATGTATTCTAAGTTACTTTCCAGACTCCGTTGTAAAAGTCCCACATGGGAAGCAGGAGCATGCAGGCAGGGCCGCATCGGTCCCAGGAAATCCCTCACTTTGGACAGGCAACGGCTGTTCAAGAGAGGAACAGCAAGACGACGACATCAAGAAACCGTCTTGAGACCAGCCGTGCAGGACCGAGGGACCCAGTTTCTCCAGTTCCCGTGCACCTCGAAGATGCAGGAGGAAGATGCAGGAGGACGACACCGGAGAGAAGCTCGTCAGTTCGCGAGTTCACAACCGGACCTTGTTCCCTGCCTGTCTGCTGTCTTTTGCTTTGGCATTTTCGCCTGCGTGTGTCTGTGCCTGTGTCTCTGCCTGTCTCTCTCTGTCGCTGCTTGGTTTCAATCTCGCCGCCTGGCCGGTTTCTCGAACGCACCACGTTCACGGCAGCCTGCCCGTCCGGCTCACAGGGGACCAGCGATCCCAGAACCAAGAGTCAAACACAGAGAATCCACCCGCCGGTGCCTGCTCATGTTCCCTTTCACGCTTCTCTCCTTCTCGAAAAAGACCCTGGCTCGTCGACCTCGTCGACCCAGCTCACACCAATTTGACACAGGACCCCCTTTTTCATGGAAAGAAAGGACAGGAGAGGGCCAGAGGGCCTGCAAATAGACTCCACTGCTCCCGAGCCATGCCCTGTTATTGTCCTTGCTTGTTCTCTTGCCTGTTCTCGTTGCAAGGGGCTGCGCACTGTTTTGAATACTGTGCTCAATACTGTGCAACTATGATGCAGTGGACGCAAGAACAAACCGGTTTCTTCTCTGTTCCGTCGGCACTTTCCGTGCTGTGCACAGTATGAAGTACGACGCACTGCCAGCCCCGAGAAACAAGAACAGTGTACACTGTACGGTTCACGACGCCTCATTCGTCCAGGCCCTGGGCACTGGGTCTTTCCAGAGGAGACGAGGCTCCACACCCCCTTTTTCTCTTTCCTTTTCTGAGTGGTTTTTGGGTTGTTCTTTCCTTCCCTCCTTCTCTCCTTCCTCCTTCCTCCTTCCTCCTTCCTCGCCGCCTTCCATTTTCCCTCGCCCGCCGTCCTTGCCGCCACCCAGCCGTTCCTTCCCTCTGCACGACGAGACCTGCCCACTCTTTCTTTTTCAAGACTTCCCTGGCGACCCACATTGAAGGAAACGATGGACGGGTTCAATACGGAGAGAAGGACGTCGTACTCGAGCAGGTACGACCACTCCCACCGTTTTCTCGCCAGCACCAATGTACCACCCTACGACGGTGGTCTCCCCTGTTCCGCCCGACACGACCGTTTTGGCTTGGCAGAGAAATGAGCTACGCGTGTTTTTTTTTCACACTCTAACCACTGAAGGGAAAACTCGTCAAACTGCTGTCCAGTTATTCGTCGCTGAAAAGGACCTAAAAAGGTCCAAATCCACACAGTAACGCCCCCCGTATTAGTACTCGTGGCCTATGGATGTCTTACGTCAAAGACCTCTCTCCCGGTCTCCCGTACGAAGACGAGAGGCTGTGCCTGAGTAGTACACGACGCAATGTACACTAGCACACAAAACATGTACAAAGATACATCGTTCACTTGGCTGACTTCCTGCCCGTACTACGCCGCAATGTACTTGTCGTCTCCTGAGGTTCCGTCCAGTCGCGCCTGCCCTAACCGTAGCTAAAAGGCTCTTGCCCGCAGAAGCCGCGTTCTCTTACGACGGCCGTTCCTCAAAACGGTCAAATGTCGAAAACTCTGAAATTGGCGTGCACCGTAGTGGCTTGAACACGCCTCGAAACAACCTAGAAATAACACGCACACTGAAAAAAGATTGAGCCAATCTCGCCCAAATACGGGGGTGTGGGTGGGTGTCTTTCGTCACGAAATTGAAGAAAATTGATTGTTATTACGGCGGAGCGACAAGACACTACGCCGTTTACGGGCCAAGTAAGTCTAGGTCCAGGCCCAGGCCCAGAAGCCTTGGAGCGCCCGGGGCCAGATTTCACTGCCACCCACTTTCGTCGTAGCGAGAATACGCCCTGTAACGCATCTTACTATGGACTGGACAGACGTGTCACTTTGCCTCGGACGGCCTGCACGGCCTGCACACACCGCCCCGTTACTCGCGCCGGTCGCTCTTTCCTGTTTCTCTCGTCACGCACACACCAACTTTTTAGGGGCTGTCTGGGCTGCACACTCCCCAGTCGCCCGTCTCCATTCCGTTTTCGCCCTCCACGTAAGATACCACTGCCCACCGCTGCAAGTGTTTTTCTAGTGTTTTTCTAGTGTATTTATTTTTTTCTTGTCCCTCGCCTTTCGCGTTTGTCTTTCTCGTGCTCTCGTTCGCTCTTTCCGCCCCGTTGCCCCCCATCGCCCCCTTCTGTCTCCTGCTCTCCTGCCTTTTCCCTCTCCACTCCGTCATCCCAACCCTTCTCTGACGGCCTTTTCGTCCTCTCCTTCCCTTTCCTCCCATCTCTCCCCGTCGTGCCTTCCCTTTCCTCTCGACCCCCATTCTTTTCCGCATCTCCGTTTATTATTCACTCTTTTTTGGCCCTCCTTCCTCTACTCCTTCCCTCCCCATTCTTTTTTTGTGTCGTCTCCAGTTTTTTGTTTTCCTCTCTTTCCTCTTTCTCTCGTCTCCCCCTCCACCTTCTCTCTTTCTCCTCTCTCTCTTTCTTTTCTTTTCCTCTTCACCTCCTTTTTTTTTTTTTTTTCTCTCTCTCCCCTCTTCTCTCTCCTTCTCGTCGCGATTGCAGGAATACGTCTTTTTTGTTTTCTTCTCCCTCGTCCTTCCTCCTCGCGTTCTTCCCTCGACTCTCTTCGTTTCCTCGAAATCACACAAAAAAACATAACAACGACCAAATTCATTTTTGTGTTGCTGTTTTTCTCTCCCTTTTTGGATCCTACGTTCGACTCTTCGACTCTGTTCTCGTCCATCCTCGTCTTTGTCCCCTTCGACTCTTTGTTCGCCTGAACATTGACAACAGAACAACAAACACGAGACGAGCACCTGAACAACAAACCGCAGCAACGAACATCTCGGACGATTATCTTTTCTCCTAATTGCTTATTGCTTCGCCTTTCGCCAACGAACCTCGAACCTAAAAACGACATCTTTCTTCTTTTCCTTTCCCCCAAAAGTTTTCTGTTTTGTGTATTCTTTCTTTCTTGCTTCCATCTTTCTCGACGTTCAACCTTGCTCGATTATTTTCGATCCCATCCACCTACGAACCACTACACGATCCGCAATACCTACTACGTCTTTCATCCTTTACCAACGAACAGTTTTTTTCTCTTCCCAGCGACAGCCAGCTCGTCCCTGTTTCTAAAGGTCAGTTTTCACTGTCTGCATTCGGCTGCTTCGTGGCCCAACCACAGACAACCGCCGTCCTTCAATCCCGTCACCTTTGGTCGTCGACGTTCATCACTTCGGCATCAGAAGTCGACATCGACTGGACATTGGACGGTTCTATCTGGACCTGAGGCAGTTCATCGGGGGAAGTGAGACGGTTCTAACATTGATTTGCACAACTAGCCTTTAATTTCTTGCACCTTTCGAATCAACTCTCGAAACCTTCGACCTTCCGTCTATCCTTTCGCATCCTCTCGATCCTCGATCTCGTTCGCCCTTCTAGAGAGAGCTTCGACCCTCACGGTCCTATAGTGCCACATATCCCAACCGTTGCATTATCGAACCCAATCCCTATGGCTTGCTTCTCCAACTAGAGCAGTTACGAACTCCCCTTTCCGATCGTCCCGATCGAACTTTTTGCGTCTTCTTCCGCCTCCGGGCCTGATCAACTTTGTTGGCGACTAAGTGGTGTTTTCGTCCAAAAACTCCACTTACTCACCATCTCCGTTCCTGAGTGCCTGAAGTAGATTCACCTCTTCGCTCGATTTCCCCTTCTTTCTCGATCGATTTCGTCTGGTCTCATCAAGACCCTACGAAATCTCTCTTCCCCTCTCCACCAACCGCCAACATGCCTGGAGGCGTTTGTGCCGTGCTCGACTACGATGTCGAGCTGATGGCCGAATATGTTGCTGAGATGTCCACCCGCCTGGCCATGGGCACATCAAGAGCGCCCGACTCCTTCCGCAAGTTCATCTCGCAGATCCTGTCCTCGACCCGTCTGCCGCGCACGACCATCCTGCTGGGCATGAACTACTTTGCCAAGCGCATCAACATGATGAACATGATGAGCTCCGGCAAGCTCACCCTGTCCGAGGGCCACGTCTGGCGCCTGTTGACCGTGGCGCTGCTGCTCGGCAGCAAGTTCCTCGACGACAACACTTTCCAGAACCGCTCGTGGGCCGATGTCAGCGGCATCCCCGTCCGTGAGCTCAACAAGCTCGAGCGCGAGTGGATGGAGGCCATTGGCTGGTGCCTGTACGTCAACCTCGACCGCAGCGAGGACTACACGGCCTGGATCAACAGCTGGCGCGACTGGGAGGCCGGCAAGAAGCGCATGCAGAGACTGGCTTCCATGACCCTGCCCATCGACACGGACTACGCCAACAACGCCGCCCGCCACAACAACAGCACCGTTGCCTACAACACATGGCACCAGGAGCAGATCGCCGAGTACGAGCGCCTGACAAGAGTTAAGCGCAACGAGCAGGCCATCCAGCAAAACTACCGCGCCCACGATCAGCAGTCATGTTGGCCCTACCAGGCACAGCCCGACCCGTGGTCCGCTGCTCCCCTCACGCCGCCCGACTCGGGCTATGGTACCCCCGACTACATGAACTCGGCCGCCGCGATGAACACGCAGTACGACGACTGGTTCAACCAGCAGGCACAGCAGGCTGCCAGCCGGGCCGTGGCCAACGGCGCCTACGGTGCCACCGCCGGCGGCCGCCAGCAGCAAACACAGCAGCAGTACCCCGTCACCGCCAACCCAACACCCTACCACTCCCGGAACTTCCCCGCCAAGCTGCCGACCTACAACTTTTACGGCCACAACATCTGGGAGAACAGTGTCGACAACAGCGCGGTCAACGGCATGAGCTGTGTGCCCCACGGCCACATTGGCAAGCAGACGTCCTACTTCGGCGCCGCCCACCCGTACGGCCAGCCTGTGATGGGCTAAGCTGCCTGCCTCTTTTGGTCATTACCTACGTTTTTTTTACTTTTTGCGAACAGTGTCACATCACACTGACAAAAGCACACAACGATCTGATGTCTTGGACATTCATTTCCTTTTTCAATTTCCTTTTTGATTTTCCCGTTCTGGCCGCCAACCAATATTTTTTTATTCACCCTACGAGCAACCCTACGACAACCAGTCTCTTGACGTCCTCTTTTACCAACAAGAGAGGGTCGTGCAGGATTGTCTGTTGTCGACATCGGCTCCATTTTCTTACGGCTTTCCTCAGTTTTGTTTCGATTTAATGACTTTTTTATACGGCTTTTTCGACACCCATACACATCATCTACAGGCGTTTTTTGCGGATTTTGATTTTGCGCCTTAATATCCCCCCGGTTTGGATCCATTCGGAATTTTCTTGGCATCACATTAAAACGGTCTTGATATTTTTATTTTTGCCCCCTTGGTATTTTCCACCTACTTTTTTTTTTCTTTTGACTCCATTTTTTTTTCCTTTCTCGAACTTGGCCGCCGACCTTAAAATTTTACGATAAAACAAACACGTTACGAATTTATTTACAACAAGACAAAAAAAAGAAACGTTCGACAGAACTCTCCGACAAAATGGTTTTCTCTGTTGTTCTCGCCGTTGCCTGAGCAGGCACCCTTTTTTGTTCTCGCGAGAAGAACAAGACGGGCATGATTGATTTCTTTCGGGATTGCGGGCACGATAAGGGCACATGGATGACGACGATACGATGCAGTGGGCGGCCGGCACAAAATTGCAGGACCACAATTTGATCTCTGATTGTGTATTTCTCCATTGGCCAACACCATGAAGACGGGGCCGCCTGCAGCTTGCATCTTCATCGACTCCATCGACCCCATCGTTCCACATGACCCGCACCAATTTGGACACAAGCGACTACAACATCGGTGTCGCTGTCCCTCGTCTCTTCCTTGCACCCCAAAAGTTACTCGCGGCACCTTTTACTTTTACCTTCTTTCTTTCCTTGCGTCTTCTCTTGCGCTTTATGTGTCCCTATATGTTTTCTGCATTGCAATTTTGTTCTTGAAGGGAGGTGGGAAAAGGCTGTCTGGGTTGTTTACTGTTTTTTTTTCTGATTACTCCATTGCATCACGTTCGCGGTGTCGTTAAGATTTGCTCTTGGGTTCCGGTTCTGTTTCATGATAACCTATTTTCATCATTTGTTTCTCTTTATTTTTTATCCTTTATTCTTTTTGTTCATTCTTTATTTTTCTTCTTCCGCCGAGCACTACATAGTTGAGCCCTGACAGGAAGGAATCTTTTTTTGATCTCCTCTGTTTGGTGGCCAACACGCCGAGCGCCTCTTTTTTATTATTGAAACCCCATTTTTTTATTTTCCTTTTTTTCGTTTTCTTTTTTAGATACCGTCACATGCGGCTCCCAGCCATTCATTGCCTGGATCACCTGCCTTTTTACCTATTATTGATATCACACAAACCAATATTTTATCATGCCATCCATTTTTACTGGTTCCTTCACTTTCTTTCCCTATGTCCATTGTGCACTTGCTTTACTGGCTGGGTTTTTTTCTCCTGCTTTTGTTTTATATCTTCACCGCCTGCACTACTGCACCGACTTGTTCTTTTCCTTTCTTTTTCTCTGTTCCAAAAGTGGGATACACCATTTTTTTTCTTTTTGTTCCTTTTCGTTCATGCATGACAAACAATACCTTTTTGCCCGATGACGTTTGATGATAATTTTTCTTTTTCTTTTTTTCTGTTGGGATGGAGCGGGAGGAATAAGAGAAAAATGTGAGATACACAAAACGCTACATACTTCTCTCCTTCTGGTTGTGGAATTTTGAAAGGCGGTTGATGCAACGCGTTAGTTTTATCTTATACCAAAATTCCACGTTTTAATTTTGTCCCAAATACTCTTTTCAATATTGCTGCTCGACTTACGTGTCTTGTGGTATGTGTCAGAGCAATGTACAGTGATGTATGAAGAATGCTCGTGTCTTTAAAGAAAAGTCAAGCAAGACTGACCTGAATGCAGCCCGAATGTCTTGGTTTTATGCACTGTAAAAGAAACAAGAAATGACGTTGGAACAGAAAAAAAAAATATCCATGTCGTCTTTTGTGACTAAAGCCCTGATAAGACTTTTTTTCTGCCGTTTCTTTTTTTAACTGCCTTATTTTCTGCGTCAGTAAGTCTCGTGGTGGCTGAAAGAAAAGAACAACAAAAATTAGATCAAAACGGTTTCGATGTGGATTCTTAGACCTGTGGCTCGTCGCTTTGAAGAGGCTAGAGTGGGGACAGTCTGCCAACCAATCACAAGCGCAACAGTCAACGACCACCTACAAGGCTCCACTTTGTACTTGCCTCCCGCAAACCCGCCCCCCAGAACAGCTCCTACAGCAGCGGACAGCCCCATCTGCCAGTGCGCCTCTGTCACGATCCACGTCGCGCATCCCTTTGTCCACTCATATACTGATAAGACACGCTCTCTTCTCTTTGCCATGTCCTCCCGCTTCGTCTCCGGCGGCGCCATTGACGCCGCCACCGGCGACGCCGTCGACCTGGCGAAAGTAAAGGCGGAGGCGGCAGCAACAGCAACAACATCGACGGCGACAACGTCTGCGGCACCACCGACAACCGCCCGCCAGGCCGAGTGGGCCGCCGTCGAAAAGGAACTCGAGGCCGACCGCCAGCGGCGCGCGGAAGCACGCAAAGCGTTGGGGTCGGCGGGCGGCGCCCCCGAAAAGAGTCTGTTCGACGTCCTCCAAGCCAACAAGGCAGCCAAGCAGGCGGCCTTTGAAGAGGCGCACAGGCTCAAGAACCAGTTCCGGGCGCTCGACGAGGACGAGATCGATTTTTTGGAAGGCGTCGAGGCGGACGCGCGGGCGGAAGCGGCGCGTGTCGCGGCCGAGACGGCAGCAGGGCTGGATGCCTTCCGGGCGGCGCAGACGGGCAAGGCGGGGGGGAGTGGCAGCGACGACAAAGGGCGAGACGACAACGACGACGCCGATGTCGAGAAGCTTGTGGATGACAGTGCATGGGCTGTAGCCGGACGGAAGCGGAAGCGGCGGACAGACAAGACCGACAAGGCCGGAGCGTTCCCGAACCTGAAGCGCAAAGGCAGCAGTACGGCGGCGGAGAAGGACAAGGACAGCAAGGAGACAGAACAGCCAGAAGCCAAGAAGAAGGATGTGTCCGCTCCCGCTCCAAGCACAACAAAAGAGAAGACGAAGGCACCACCGCCACAACCACCAGCTGTCGCGCCGAAAGCAAAGCCAGCACTGGGACTCGTCGCCTACGGCTCCGACGATGATGACGACGACGAAGACAGCGACTGATGAGGGTGTATATACGTGTACGATATGCTCTGTTTTTATATTTTGTCTTCATTCGATACCACTTTTCTTCATAGCCTGCATATTTCACATTTTACATTCACATCATCACGTTCGTTGCCTCTGGCTTTTGCTTTTGCTTTTGAAATGGTCTATTTTGATTCCTTGCCCAGCCCATAACCGTATGGACCACCTAGGACAAAGGTATATACTCTTTTTGCTTTTTCCCAACCGCCAGCCTTGTGAACCAGAAACAAAAAAGAAATGCCCAATGATGCAAAATGATGGAGATGGGAGAAGGGGAGAAAGGAGGAGAGCTAAAGTACAAGAGATGAAGTGTATGTAGATGGCTGAAATGGTATGGAGATGGTCTCTCCCCTACTCATCGTCTAGGTTGCCCACATTTGGCCGCAGCCGGCCGTCGCCCCGCCACTTACGCGCCGCCCACCGGCCCAGCTGCCGGAACTTGCCCTTGGTCCATCCCTCGATCTCCTCTTCGGGCACCCGGATCTGCCGTGCCGCCGCCTCGTCCGAAGCCGACAGCTCGAATCGCCGCATCCGCTGGCCGATGCGCGGGTCCACCACCACGGGGTCGCGCCACGGCTTCTCGCGCGTCGCCAGCGTCGGATCGTTTTTCAAAGCCTCCTTGTCGTCCTGCCACACCGTCTTGACCCAGTCCTTTTCCTCGTGCGCCAGCACCGTCTGCTGCTCGCAGCCGTCGTCGGCGCCCAGGGCAGCCGCCTCGCGGTACTCGCGCGTGGACGTGGCGAAGCAGACGGCGGCGACCTCGCGGCCGATGGCGTCGGCGGTGTGACGGCGGTTTAGGAACCGGTAGATGCGGATGGGGGTGCTGAGGAAGCCGAGCAGGTGGGGGAAGGGGATGGGGCTGCTGGGGCCGAGCTCGGCGGGGATGAGGCGGGGCAGGGGGCTGGAGGGGTAGTCGTTGACGGAGTTGTAGGGAACGGGCTGGGGCGGGCGCTTGGGGGCAGACTCGTCCGGCTTGGGCGTTTCGGGGGCGGGTGTCTCGGGGACTGGTGGTGTTGATGCGTCCGTGCCCTCTGTGCCTTGTGCGCCTTCGGTTGGTGATGATGCTGCCGAAAGCCCATCTGTGTCCGTCTTCTCAGCCACGACGGGCGCCGGTGGTGCCGGTGCCGTCAATGGGCCCAGCCAGCCCTCGTGCAGGCCCCGCACGTACTCCTTCCACGTGTGCCGGCCCACCACAATGTCGCCCTTGACGCCTGCATACTCGGGGATGCCGTTGCGCTGCCGGATCGTCGCCACCACGTCGTCGTCGGTGGGCACATCCCCTTCTATTTGGGACTCAGCTCCCACATCGGTGTGGTCGGCTCGCCGTGTGCGCCGCACCCGCTCCGCCACCACCGCCCGCACGTCGCCTTGCCGCCGTCCCACCACAAACTCCCAGTCCAGCCCGCTGCTCGCCAGAACCGGCTTGATGTACTCCTTGAAGTGGTCCTGCGCCGCCCGCAGGCCGTCACCCGGCGGTGCCTCCAGGTACACGGTGACACGCCGCGGCATGGCGCTGGTGTCCGACAGCAGCTCGCGCGAAAGGGGCGCGACCGCCTTGGCCCAGCGCGCCGTCGCGCGCTTCTTCTCGCGGCGGTCGTAGATGATGGCGGCGGCGAGGGTGGAGCTGATGCTCCAGAAGATCATCCAGTTGCGGGAGGGCAGTTTTCGGGGCAGGTTGGGCAGGCCGAGCATGCGCAGTGCCGGGTTCGGCTTGGGGGCCTACAAACAAGGTGTTAGAGGGGAGAGGGGGAAGGGGGGGGGGGGGGGGGGGGGGGCGGCGGGGGAGGGGACCAACCGGTTTTTGGGCTGGCGGGGGGCGGGGTGGGTT